>CALNHX010002285.1:0-185183 GCA_940337035.1 Agriotes lineatus
TACCTTTCGGTAAATAATAAAAATTAAAGAAATAATTAAAATTATCTATGATACATCTTTGAAGCCTTTACCTAAAAAAAATAATTTTTAAATTAGGTCTTGGTATATGAAATTTTTAAAAATATTAAGAGCTTGCAAAGTAACATTATTGCGAAAGTTAAAGAAAAAAATTAGTTTTCTGGACTTGAGATTGTTCACACGCTAAAAAAATCTCATTGAAACCATAGTTAATTTCTGAAACCTAGCACTTTTTCGGTTTTGATAATTTTGAAAAACTCCATTTTTTAACTAAGCAAAAATCACTCCGTACATCTATACATACTAAATTTCTCAGACAAGCACAAATTAATGTCGTTTTGTTTTGAAAAATCCGAAATTTTTTCTCATTTGATACCGAATTTTTGGCGGTCTCTGTATATATTAATGTCTTAAACTTAATATTTTAAAACGGTTTGAAGAACTGCTTTTATAAATATACCTATTGTCAAAGTTGCAGATCAGGACTGTCGATTTATGGTGAAATCAATCAGAAAATAAAACAGAATAGCTATATAAAAATTATGTTCGAAAAATTAAATTAAAATTATTATCTTTAGATTAAAATGAATGGTTATGGAAGTTAACGGAGAGTAATTTATAATTAAAAGTTAGTCTAAAATAATATGAAAGTTACAAGCTGAATTAGTATTAGAATAAGTTACTTGAATTTGTCAGATTAATTAAGAAAATATACTGTATGTAGTTAAAAGTAGTCCAGGATGTTAGTTTTAAAACATTGTATAAAAATTTAGGATTGCTACAGTGAATTTTTTTATTAAGCATAACAACTTATTTTGATTTCTAAAATGTGAATATAATTATTTTGTATCGATTTAAATTAACAAAATACACCCTGTATAATTACAAGTTTACTATTGGATGGGTGCAGAAAACGAAATTAATTAAAATAAATAGAATAACAACGAATTTTAAACTGAAACAAACTTTGATGTGAAGAAGTGCCTCATTTATGTGATTAAGGAAGAATAACGAATATTGCAACTGGTGAAAGGAGTCCGTTCTAGCAGAGATGATTGTAGGAGCTGTAATAGACATGTTCTGTCAATACGCAGATATTTGTAACTAATTTGAATGGGTATGCTAACATAAAGTTATTAATTGAGTAATTATAGCCTGAACTAGGAGTTGATGGTTCGAGTTCATACAAGTTGCAGTTAAGTCGAGGACATCTGGGAACTGGATTTTAATTGAGCTTGCTGTCACAAACTGATCATTTGGGTCGGTGTTTGTGGATTGGAATTGAAGGATTGGATTCCATGCTGGTTGCTGTAATGAGAACGACATCTTGGAATTGCAGTTGTATGCAATGCAAACAAAGTATCTACCATCTAGGAGAGCTGGGTGGCTGTTGGGATTGTAGCATGATACTTTAACAGTGTTTAATTCATTGTTACACCGTGGATTCTAATTGAAGTGGGGTTCCTGGTTGAAGATGCAAATACATGTGACAAAATAGGTTGATTATATTTGTGCTGTTTTCTTCAGGAGAATTGGATCCATTTAAGAAGGGGAAAATAACCAGGTATTTGTTATTAATAAACATTAATTAATATTAACAGTGGAATAAGGAGTTGCATACATAAATACTGTTAACATGTTGGAACTGATGTCTTCTTCTTCTTCTTCCTCTTAATATAGGCTGAAAGCCTGTTACTTCTACACAATGTGTGGGGTTTTATAAGCCATCTTAAGGCGCAGCCGGGGTAGATGGCTAGCTTAACGTCTTGAATTAAGGAAGAATGCCCTCACAAGGATCACGATCATCAAAGGTGTTTGTGTGATGGGCGGAGAGCTTTCGATATTACCAATGTCCGGGTGTGGGGCTCGAACCCATTACCTGCCGACTGCTGCGCAAGGGCTTTACGGGCCGGTCACATGCTCTCTGGAACTGATGTGTGTTGATTGTAGGTGTCATATTGTCATATTGGTAATTTGACAGTGACAGTTTAAAGATTTAAAATCATTTTGAAATAACTTGTCAATAACCAAACATTTTGTACAATTATTTTGATAGACTTTTTAACGCAAGTGCCTACCTGTGATAAGATGTTTGTTATAACCTGAGCTAGTCAAAAAATAAATGATTTGACTAAATAAATTGGAATTAAGGCAAATATTTTATTTAAAGTATTTTGAAGTGAATGAACAGAGGTAGTTTACCAGTCTAGTAGCTATTATTATAATATTGGCTTAGAAAGTAGAGTCAATACTATACCATATGGCAATCATAACATGGGGAGAGAATAGTACTTATTAGGTGCAGAATAAGCATATTTGATAGCAACGGTAGTGCGGAGCAAACTGTGTTAGTGGGGCACAACGTAAAATAAATAAACGACGGTATCGGCGTAGGTACTATAACACTATATAGACTATTTACCCACCTGGCATACTTGTAGAGTTACTTTTCCACAAAAGTACAATTGAAAAATAGATAAATGTTTTGGCTTTGCGCATCCTTGTATAGTAACTTCTTAACCAAGTTTTCTTGAAGGTCAAGTAACGGACATAAAATTGCACAATTACTGATCCTGTATAGGACTTCCAGATATTTCGTTTTATTGTTATGTATTTAAACAAAACCTCTCGATATTTTAGTGTTTTAGAGTTACAGTTACAAGGTTTTCAAAACTCCTTTAAATATGGATCCACCTCGAAATTAATTTACAGTATTTAGTGGGCCTAGCTATAAAAAATCCAATCTAAATCTATAATAATTATAATATATATATATATAAACAGCAAAGAAGTGAAGTACTGTGTTTAAATTGCTGTAACATCCCTGTAGTAATTTGTAAAAGCTAAATGAGCTAAAATACTTTTGCACTTAGTATTTGGCTTTTTTCATAATCTATTATTTGTTGTAGCAACTCTTTTTTCCATTTTGCACCTTGCTGTGAGGAGGTTGCGGCAGACTAAGAGGTGGAAACTTATTTTTTTCTTTAGATCACTCTTCTTCAGATTGCGCTTCAGTTACTTCGCAAACAAATGAACTAATTTGTTTCAAAGGTTAATTAGAACCTCTAATTAGGAGTACTTGCGAAAAGATTTTCCTAAGCAACCCGGTTGCGATGTATGATTTTATATGTGATCTGCCATTAAAATCATATTTCGATAAAATAACATGAGCGTATAAATCAAGCGGCTGATCTTATACTATTAGATACCTGTTTTAAACTCTGTACTTTTTGATCAGTTTTCTACAGTTAAGGAGTTGAAGCAGAAACATAACTGGGTTAGTTAAATTTTTCCAGAATATGGACAAGTCCCTTTTGCGTAAACACTCCTCATTTGTAACGAAAACTCATATGCTTGGTAAATCGCAATAAATTATTTGTAATAAAAAAATGGATTTTTAAAAGGTCTTTATATCAATTTTTTATCTTCCAAACAATATGCAGAAAAATATGGAATTAAATGGGGTGTATATATATAATTCTTTAGGTTTCAGAAAAACCGGATAAATGACAAACCAAGAGCAGTCTTTAACTAGTGCAGAAAAAATTAGCCTAAAGTTACATGAACCTTGAAAAATATTGTACAAGCATGGAATTTTGTAGAGATATTACATTTACCTTCATATTTAATATGATTAAGGTCCCTTAAAATCGAAGTTGTGCTAAGGCCGCCATATTGAAAAATGGTATCTTATTTGTATGTGTTTTTTTATATAATTCCGTAGCCGATACAGATATGAGAAAAGGTTCATTTAAAACCTGTAGACTGTAATAAATTCAGTAAACAATTTGTTATTACCATTTTTCCTCTAAAAAAACTGCTTTTGAATTATGAGCTATAGAAGAACATCAACAGATACAAACATTAAGGAGAATACTGTCGCCACTACAAAGTAAAGGGATTTTTCATGCAAGCAATAGAAATGAATAACTTCTTATAAAATATCTAGCAACCCAATTAAAAAGTTCATATAGCAGAGGTTGAAGCTGATGCTGCCCAGTTAAGAAGTCCATGTGGAAGAGGCGGAAGCTGATGTTGATGTGTTTATTGTAGCAGCAGCTGTTGGGAAGTCAAGGAATGGTTCTCGACCAGTTGTTGGCCAGCGCATGGATCTATTAATTCTTCTAACGATCTTGTGGTTGCATTTTTTTTGCTAGGGTCAGGTAACAAAGGAGCTAGATTTTCTACATACCAAAGGAACGACATTTTCAGAAGAATTCCCTAAACTATTTGCTGTTTTGACCTACGGTTACATGTGTTGATTGTGATTTCTTTTTAGCGCTTTTAAGAAATAACAATATCAAAAGCTTGCTTCTTATAGGAAAAAACAAATCCGAAGCTTAACATACTGTTGCATTATTTATTGAGGTTAAAGTATTACACGATGACATCACAACTGCAGGGAAGAAATGGTTACTTCCCTTATAATATTCGGTAAAAAATCCCAAATGTTCGATTAGAATATTTTTTTCCAGTAAGATCAGTAAACATCAATTATCTTCTCTTTTCTGCAGCTTATGCAGTCGGTCATTGGACCTTGGACCTCCCTTATTAATTTCCAATTTCCTGTCTTGCTCTATCTAGATTCAGTTTAAACCTGCAGTTTTTCTTTACGTCTTCCACTACTGTTACCCAATTATTCCTTTTTTTTATATAAAAGCGACATTCCCAATATTTTGTTTTCCATTGCTCGCTGAGCTACTCTCATCTTTGTCATTACATCTTTAGCCAATGGCAACGTCTCTCCGCCATATGTGAGAACTGGTATAATACATTGATTGTAACCTTGCCTTTCTATGATTTTGGAAATGTTCTCGCAACCCATAGCTTAGCCTACCCTAAGCACTCCATCCTAATTTTATTCGCCTTTTCCATTCAGATGTTTAATTTTCCTTAGCCCAATGTGATGTGACTCTTCGTCGCTCTATTACTACTATACTACATTTGTTAAATATGAATAATATGTTGGTGTAGGTCTATGTCAAATTCGAGTTTAGCACAGTTTGGCACAGACTGACGCAAAACCACACCTGTTAACCTCGAATTTGACATAGACTTACAGTGCTACCAACATATTATTCATACGTTTGAATTTAACAGCCTGCTGAGGATCACTTTTGTTTTTAACCTCTCGATATATTATCCAATATAAAGGTAAATGCAACATATCTACCAAATTCCTTGCTTGTACTAATTTTTTAAACACAAACACTACTAGTAATTAGAGATCAAACCACGGCAGCATTTTACGGCTTAGCTGCATTTTATGACTAATCATCTTAATTTTTTTAAAGTCAAGCTTTTGCTTTTCAGTTAAATATATGTGGTTTCAGGTTTGATGTTCTATCCAAATATGACATAAAATATATCTATTTCAATTCAATAAATCGGTGCTTTCGTAACTTCTTACCAAACGGCACATAAAACGTAAATTCAAGCAAAATATGTCTTTTCAGATAGGAAAACTTCCATAATCAAGAGGTCTCCTACTCTATTACGTTTTGTGCCCAGTTTGATGAGAACGCTATGTCTATAATAATGAAAGTCAATAATTTACAGTATTTTATTTTTCATTCCGAATTGACGCCAGGAGTGAGACTTTTACATTTGTTTGTCACCTTTAAGTTAGAAATAAAATTGGAGATTTACTGGGAATGGATCTGAAACTTTTAATAGTAGAGCTTTCCAATCCATTGCAGAGCTCTTTTCAGTTCAGACTGCATTAAACTCCACCAACGAGTTATGCGTAGTTTGTTGTAGCAACTGTTACGTTATTTGTTATTTACTTCCTTACAATTTCGAGTGTATTTTGGCATTTAAACTTTCTGTGCGAATTTAGGTGATGTGATATTACCATTTATTTCTTTCTCTCAAATAAATGTAGATACAATTATTTAGTAATTAATAGGTTAGTTGCAACTGCAACAATTGCATTTAAAATAAATCTGACTTAATTGTAAACTTTTAATAATAAAATTTATTCATATAGGCGAGAATCTTACCTCAAAATCCGTATTACAAATGTAAACACAGTTACATTTAATATTAGCTAAATATCGTATAGTATCGGAATAATATTAAGAAGGATCTTAAAAGTCGTAGAATCTAAACGAACTTTTAAATTAATAATAACCCTTTCTAAAATCCTAATGCCAAAAACTTGCAGTTTGTGTTGGATCTTGGAAGTTCTTGCGACCCGACTTTAATTTAATTAAGGTACAAGGTACTCGAACTCGGTGTTATTTCAATATATCTTCCTAAAAACTTAGAAACTGAAAAGTTCAGATATCAAGTAGTATTCAGATTCGGTATTTGCATTCGTTAAGGTTTTCAGTGGAAATGACTCCCTTTCCAATTTGCCGTTTCACTAAAAGCGGAGATATAAAACTTTCTATCCCATAAAACTTTATCTTCTGTTGCTAAATTAGGTTTGACGTTTTATTGCTTCAAGAATTATTTTTCAATGTAACATTAATTTTATCCTCAAAAATGTATTATTAGTTTCAAAAGCTAATTTTCTGTTAAATTAAACTAAAAGCAAAACAGAATCTGATGTTTTAAAACTTGATCTCACAATAACTTAATACGATTCGAATTGCTAAAGTATTTGGTATTATCGGAATCATACAAATTAATTTCTTACTATATAATTACAGCGACTAGGTTACGTGTTTGGGCGATTGCAGTCGGCAGGCAGTGTATTTGAGCCCCAAACTCGGATATCGGTAACATGCTACGCTCTCCGGCTAACATACAACACTTTTGGTGGTCGTGACCCCTTCAGAAGCACATTCTTCGTATCAGCGGATTAAGTTAGTTTCTTGCCCAGCTTGCTGGTAAAGACGATGACTTATAAAACCTCACTCAATGTAGTAATAACAGGCTCTCAGGCTACTCTAAGGGGCAGTAGGAGATTTTTCCTTTGTAACGGTCTTGAAATATTTTCTTCTAGTTTTATATCACATTCTGCTGCTTCCAATGCCGTTGTGTACTTTAGGTTGCTAATGTACATTTTTGTATTCTTTTAAATTTGCAAGTGGCATTCCTTTTTTTCTGAATCTTTCGGTATACAACATCAGGATAGAACTATATTATCCAGTTCCCAACTTTGAAAATATTTCGGTCTTAGCTTTACTTCCAATGTCGCAAAATTATTCATCTTGGTGATGCCCTTGGAAGAGCTAATATCAAAATAAATTAGTAATCGGGTGAAGATTTAGTGTTATGAATTTTTGGATTGTTGCATCTGTCCGATTATACCAATGCAGGCCACCCGAAATCTAAGGTATGTCACTGTTATCTTTAACTTCACGTCGGCTAATATTTGTTCGAATTTATTTTTAGGACTTTTCTTCTCTCGTTTTCAAATAACCCCAATCTTCTCCGCTCTATCTTAAGAGACTCGTAATAGTTTTCGAATGCTTATGCAGCCGTATATTGTTATCCACCGTGTGTTGAACTGCATATTACACGCCGAAGTTGACCGATTGCTATTGCTACTCTCTCTCTCTACGCAAAAAATATAGGAGTAACGTCAGGGTAGCCTTCTATTCAGCCGTGGGTTCACCTACCGCTGCAATTGCTGGTCACATCATGTCCGTTGTAGAGGTTACTTATGGTAGAATTTAAATGCATTAAATGTCGGAACTCGTAAACAACCGTCAGTTTTTTACCAAATTTGGTATTTTATATGGAATAGACCATCAGTACTTTAATAAACATCTTTTGCTTCGTATATTTTCTGAATTTAGAATTTGTCAAGAACAGTAAATGGGGACATTTCCCTGCATCGTTTTTTCTTGGATCATCTGGTGAAGCTTACTTCGCAAGAAATACAACACAGTAGACCATAGAATCGAGATATGCAACATGTATAGATTATCGTAAAGTGTTATACTCTATTGTGACGTGGGCAGGGATAATAGTATCAAACAGAGCAGAAATATATTTGAGATACCCAAAATCTCACCCAATCCGTATACAACCATGGAAAACTTTAAATAAATCTGGATGAAGACGTGTTTACGAACAAAATTCGACTAAGAAAAGGTGCCTAGCCGAGAGATACGATTTTGCCGAAGCTATTCGCTCCTTGCATTGAGAATATTTTTAAAACTTGGCATTGGATTCAGCTGGAGTGAACATACGTAGATGGGATATACCTACACGATATTGTTGTCATAATATCTGAAAAGAAAACTGGAAAAACGTAAAGCATCAAAAATAGTTGGATTAATTACGTCAGCTTGTAAAAAATCACATACCGGAAATCATAAGGCAAATCGGAACTTTGGAAAACGTTCATACTTTTTGATGGCTTCCAAGTACCCATAAACATAATGTAAGTATAATAGACGTACGTGCTCTCCACAATGACCTACGCCAAGAAAAATTTTACTGACTGAGAATATGCGGCCAATGGAGAAAGCCATGCTAGGAATTAGTCTAACAGATAGAATGCCAAATAAAGTTATACGAATACAAGCTCGGGTAACGGAAGTGGCGACCGCATTGCTGCAACGAAATGGAGATGAGCAATTACAGATCGACAATACTCAAACAGATGTACTAACATGTTCATACTAGAGACCGAGAATAGGTCCGATAAATTTGAGAAGACCATATAGGAGATGACAAGATGACGTTTGAAGGCTTGCTGGGAGAGATGGGCTGTGGAAAACCAGAGAAAAATTAAAATAAAAAAAAATTATGAAGGTCTTTATTCAGGAGTGGGTGCTGAAAGTCTAAAGAAGAACAATAGAGATACAAAACTAAAAATACAAAACTGCATTAAGTTTTCACACGAAGCTGATGAGAGTGGATTCTTAATAAATGAGGTGGCTCCTGTTAAGAAAATAATTTAAGAGGGGGATAAAGCCACTTATGCGGTAATAGAGCATCAACTCAACATTAGATCCTCAGCTGTTAACACAAGCATACACTATCACCAACATTTTAAAAAAATATCAATCGTTTTGTGCCGCATTGGCTTTCGGATTCGTGGAAAACTGAGCGTTTCAGAATTGGTCATAAAACTTTATATCTCCTAAGTGATGGCAAACAAACTTTTTTTTTCCAATATTCTGATGAGTGACGAAACTTATATTCCTATTTTCGACATAACTACCCGCCAAGAGAGTCGTGTATGAATTCAAGAAAATAAAGAACCTCCAGGAATGGCCAAGAAGCAGTAAGCTATGAAAAAAGTTATGCATGAGGTATTCTTTAAAAGTACGGGTCTAGTCAATGCAATTAAGATAGATGGATAAAAGACAGTTATAGCTACATGATACACTAAAAAATGTTTTTTTTGAAATGTTTAATTGAATTCCAGAGAAGGAAATTATGCTACAATATGATAATGCATCGTTCCATAAGGCTGCTTTAACACTGCAGGTTTTGACTGGAAAAAATATAAAAGAAAAAGAACACCCGCCTTGCTTCCCTGGTTTAGCAATGTGCTACTTTTGGCTATTTAATGGGGTTACAAGATATTTGCAGAGTAGAAGGTTTTCGTCTGATGAAGAGATTGATACCGCAGTTCATGATTATTTGGAAGGTGCTCCTAAAGAAGATGATTGGCAGCTTTTCAGCAATTAAATGAAAGAATGCTCAAGTGTATTAATGCTGAAGGGAATTACTTTGAGCATATTTAAAATAAAATCCTAAAATTTTTTTACCGTTTTCCTTATTCTCAATAATTGTAGCTTGACCCTCGTATTAATTGTCTGTAAAAAATACTTCCTGTAGGTATGCCTTATAAAACACAAAAAACAAACAGTAATATTTAAAATGCCATTAGGAGCTCAGAAAGTTAAAGAAATTCTGGCACAGTTACCGTAAGGCTAATTTCAACATCTAAGACCCCCTAATAAAAAGTAATTTGAATTGGAAGACCATTTTTATATGTGACATCAGAATACAAACTATGGAAAGATTTGCTTCAAATACGCAAACAACAGTAAAGAAAGCATTCAGATTTCTGAAAGGGGCTATTAAATCGTAGATACACTACCTAATACAGACATTTAGACGGCACCACTTCGAACATTAACTGAAATCCAAGCATGCAAGAACTACAGAAAGAACGGTAAATTGGCGACACAAAACGCAAAATATAAATAGCATGCAAAAGCTACTCTAACATATCTTAATATAGTGAAAATGCAGAATTTGTTACCATACATCAAACCATGGAGGGAAGGCAGTGGTGTCCACTAGTTCGCTCACCAAAATTTACTTAGAACAATCGATAAAAAGGCATTATTTCCAGGTCAGAGAGAGATGACCATATGTAGCAAAAAGATGCCTCGGCCGAGTGGCGACAGAAATCGGGTTGGCGGCGGGGAATATAGTATTCGATGGAGGGACTTCGCAGACGTGTGATATTCTGATACGATATAAAATCGATATTTGAGACGGGCGGTAATGACGATGCAGTAGGAAAACTTAGAACCCAAAAAGGCTACATGCATAGCAGAATTCGATAAGCTCGAATTAAATCGAGTTTCTATTCGGACGGTAGTGATATGCTTGCAAAATATCACAGTCACAAATCACAGCAGCTTGGGGAAGTCAAGATCGATTCTAGATTTCCGTTAAAATGGTTAACCTCGACTGCGTGAATTTTACTCGGTTTATAACAAAATACGAATACAATCCAACGGAAATGTGATTTCAGCTTGAAATTGCTTCGCCTAATTGCTAGCTGTGTCATACTTTTAAGTCTTACATATAAAAGTGCACAGGATAGAGATTTGTTCGAGAAATCGACGAAGAACCGAATTAGGACAAATAATTTATTGACGTTTTAAACATTGCCAAGATCCTTTCCCTTCAAATGCAGCTCTTTTATACATTTTCGGTTATATTTATTTAAACGGTCGTGTGTGCCCAGGTTGTCTATACTAATTTTGGGAATTTAAAAAAAATTATTGGGCACTTATTATATAATGAAGGAATAAAGTGATTTTCCGGTTTGTTTTTAAAGTGACAATATTTGCATTTTTCTGCTGTGACTGAAAAAGTATGTTGGAGGCTTAAATGTGTCTAGTTGTTCAATAGCGCGTTTTCATAATACTCTTCTACTGTTATTTTGCCAGAAATAGGAATCATTTCCAAGGGGCTCGAGATTAATAAGATAGGTAGTAATGCGCTTTAGCGCGTGGTATGACCTGGTTGAATTAATTTTTAGTGCTCTTTCCTTGAATACCGGTTTCTCTCTAGCATTGAAACGCCAATGTTCTTAGGACGGTATCCGATGGACTTCCGTCGTATTATGAGCTACATCGCAGCTACCCCAGTTGGTCTTATGGTGCAGTTAGTAGCCGTTGGAAAAGTTGATCCCTAAGTCTAACTAGGCAATCTTTTGTTGTTTATAGAATTCAGAGATAGATATTCTTTAATTGTCAACTTGGCGGAGAACTTAATTTCTTAAAGCAAAAGATGGCGTCTACCCAACGCTTTCTTTTATGAAATGATAACCCTGTTTAATTTTAATTGCACATTATATTGAGAAGCTTCTGGCATAGGTGATGTGTTGGGGGATTTGCATTAATTATTAGCTTTATTTGAGCGCCTAATGAAGCTGCCAATCAGCTATTTCGCTGTTTAGTTTCCACTTTTTGCATAATTCCGGCATACAATTTACTTTATAAATATGTGATATCAACTTATATCTAAGCAATCTAAAATTTAGTTTCTGGTTTTATCTTGCATGTAAGAAACCTACTGTAATGGGTATTAGTCTTTTGATTTCCGGATTGCTTTGAATATAACGATTGTTACGATTCAATTGCGCACTCATTTGATTTCGTTGTCTGTAGTACTTATTCCATATTGTGACGCATCTATTCGATTTTGATGTCTATGGTACTCAGTTCATATTTCACGCGTTTATGCCACGCTTACTTTTTGGCATCAGCATAGAGATTGTAAGGCCGCAATTGTTAGCTTGACGTCGTTTTTCCGGCTGCTTCGTAAGCAGCATGAAGCCAGTTTAAGCGTTCAGTAAGAGTGTTCCGGAAATTTATGAAGGCTTGCAGTTTGATTTTGTGTATTGGTGCCTGCTTCTTTCGGCGGTTTCGCGTTCGCAACCATATTCTACGGTACTGGTTTTCTTCTTTGCACGTGCCCAGAACATAGTGGGCACTCACCGGGAAACCGTTAATTCGACTTTGGCAAATATGTTAGTTTCCACAACATTTGGGATGCGGAATGTAGTTTAGAGGTTGACCTTGGCCCGTGCTATTTACAATCGCGGCCCGTTTAACCCCTGATGCGTGCATTGCTTAGAGCTCAGGAACGGACCCGATTCAGGAGCTTGCGTTCGGGTCTAAGTCTTCCCCATTTGTTGAAATATCTATTAGCTATCAGTGCTTTGTGGCTCGAGCTTATTCAGGCGTTTTGAAGTCTGGATCACGGACGTGACCTTGAGGGTTTACAATATCGCCGGGCAAACATTTGTCCGATTTTAACTTTTGTGGGTATGTATTACGAAATATGTTTTAGATTTTATGCGTCATTGTGAGTTGTCTCGTAATTTGGCAACCTGTGTTTTATATTTACATTGATGCTAATTCTACGCTGTGATATTTACATTGTGGCATTATTTATTTGTTGCTGCTACTTGAGTTTAGCTTCTCTTTCAGCTCATTTTGTGCTAATGCAGTTTGCGAATGCTTTTTAAATGCTTGGATACACTTGTCGCTATTTGATATAAATCCGTTGGCGCCCGTTTTTGAGTATATTTAAAGAGCTGTACATGCCGTCTACATTGAGCTAGTTTCGGCCGGCAACTGTATCCAAGTAGTCAGAAGTTTTTGTATTTTTCTTGAGAGATTAGCCAACGGTAGACTTGTTGTGCATGGTAACAAAAAATTATGATAACACGATCCTAACGTTATATATGTGCAATTTGGATGTAAACGTTTTATCTGGGGTTGTGTTTGATTTATTTTTATTTGTAGTTTATGTTTAATCGTCGTTATCTAGATTTTGTAATTATATTCGCCCGAATTCGTATTCGGGCTGGGCTAGTTATCTTTATTAGCACTTGCTATACTTGAACCTACTTCTGGTTTATTCTTGTATTCAATTCACGTACACCTTCTTGTTTTTAAAGTAGGATTGTGCGAGAGAGAACCCCGCAACGGTAAATGAGGTTTGTTAGGCTTTTTGCTGAAGCTAGAACTGTCGCAAGATGACACCAACTGTTGCTTATTGCGTTCTGTAGTTATACGAACCATTATTTTAATCCGATTCATGACTATAAATCGCCGAAAGTACTGTGTTAGCTTGGTTAAATCGTGCGCCTCTCCAAGCAGTTTTAAATGACGGGATAAGAGATCTAGCGAAAAAATGTCAGAGATTACTACCAATTATAATTAATAATTAAAGGTTTTGATCTTTACTTTCTGGAATCAATCGAGAAATGAGTCACTAATATTTATAATAAACAGGTTTGTTTTAGTTTGCTGTAATTTAAGTTTCAAATACGTTTTACTAATATTAGGTAAAAGAAATGTGGCAATAAAGACCACATAAATGGGATAGGTTTGGTTTGTCGAAAAGTGCAGGACATATATAACTAATTTTACTTTATTCTTTCTTGATCTTTTACTACCAATATTTAAAGTTCTATTTTAGTCTCAAGAAAAAGATTATATAACCGGGAGCACGAGGAAACTATTTGCGGAATTTAAACTTCATATTTTACCAGCTGCTCTAAAAGTAAATTTACTTGAAGTAGGAAGAACAGAGGCGTAACGAATGGCGGAATAAACCGTTCTTTAATGGATTCCGCTGGAGATTAATACTTTTTCAATTTATAAATTCTAACTTTATTTGTTGGCAGTCCTGGGCTAACCCCAAACACAAACAGAAACTTATATTTGAATCCTCAAGTGTTGTCTGGCTGAGTGTAACATTTAAAGGTCAAAGGATAGCAGTTGTTATATGTGATTTATCGCATTATGTTCTACAGCCGTATTTTTAGATACCCAAAAAAGTAATATAATCAAAACGTTCGCTAACTAAGGCATAAAAAGAAGAATGTTAAGTTGTATCAAAAATTTTTAAACAGTTGAGCCCCTTTCCAGTCAGAGTGGGTTGAATGATTTTTGATAAATATACACTGGAATTCCACAGGCTCAGTTCCCAGCTTAATTTTATTCCTAACTAGTTGGCCCGGCAAACGTTGTTCTGCCCAAAAATAATTTTCTCTAAAACCCAGTTTCACTTTCGATATTTTCCAATTATCCGGCCTCCCCTTTAGATTTTTCCAAATTTTCTTTTCGCTAAACAATCTCGAGAGTAAGATGAACACAACAAAAAAAATCATCCAAATCGGTCAAGTCGTTCTCGAGTTTTTGCGTTACTAACACACTAACCCACTAACACACGGCGATTGATTTTTATATATAAGATAGTCAAAAGCACATTGAAAATAAATTAGGCCCAGTTAATGAATTAAAAAACTTAGGAATAAATGAACTAACAGACAGAATTACATCCAGTGTTGAAATAGCTACAAAAACTATATGCTCAAAAAGAAAACAGGAAAACAACAAATTGAGTGAAGCAACATTAAAATTAATGAAACAAAGAAAAATGTTGAGCAGAGACACGGAAGGATATAAAGAACTAAATAAAACTATAAACAAACATATCCGAAAAGATCTGAGAACATATAATACAAAAAATGTACAGTCTGTAGTAGAAGACAACGCGAATATGAGAGTACTGAAATCAAAGATGGCTAAGGGTCAAACTAATATCTACAAAATAAAAAACAGAGAAGGCATAGTTGAAAGAGACAAGAAATAAATAATACATGCTGTAAAGGACTTTTATAAATCACTATACAATACCACATCTCAATATTGTATATACCAACAACCAGATATCATAAATGTGGGATCAGAACATATGCCCGAAATCGACAAAGAGGAACTGGTGTCGGCGTTACGACAAATGAAAAATAGAAAGTCACCAGAGAAAGACCGAATCACAGCCGCGATGTTAAAAATGAGCGGAGAAGCTTTACTAGAATCTGTCCGTATATTTCTATAGCTGCGTTCGGAAAGTTACCTCTGACAGCTCTGTTTCCTCGAAATCATTCGCAGAAAGAGATCGATAATAGCTATCGGCGCGGGTGGAAGTCAGATGAATGAATGATCTTCAGGAAACAGAGCTGTCAGAGGTACCTTTCCGAACGCAGTATAAATAAATGTCTCGAGAAAGCTGAAACTCGTGGCAAAATACAGAGGTTATTGTGCTCTTTAAAAAAAGCGATAAAACAAATCTAGAAAACTATCGACCTATTAGTTTATTGTCACACCTTTATAAACTGTTGACAAAGATTATCAATAACCGATTAACATCAAGGTTGGACTTTTATCAAACAACAGAGCAACAGGGCTTTCGAAAGAACTTCAGCACCACAAATCAGCTGCAGGCTCTTCGATCCCTCATTGAAAAATCTACAGAATACGACGTCCCAGTTTATCTAGCCTTTATTGATTTCCATAAAGAATTTGACTCAATCGAAACATCGTCAATTTTAAAACCACTAAACAACGCTCGAATCGACTCAAGATTCTCAAAACTACTAACGTTCATTTATACAAACGCTAAAATGTGAGTGAAAATCAACAAGGATTTAATAACAGATCAAATTGAAATTAGAAGAGGCGTTCGTCAGGGCGACACTATCTCACCGAAATTATTTACACTCATATTAGAAGATTTATTTAAAAATCTCTCGTGGGAAAGAAATGTCTGAACATTGATGGAACGTATATGAGTAATCTTGGATTCGCAGATGTTGTTCTGATAAGTAGCAACCCAGAGGAACTGAAACAAATGCTAACCGAGTTACTCAAAGAAGCAGAACATATTGGCTTGCAAATGAACATCAAAAAAACGAAAATCCTGAGTACAGAGGAAGTCGACATTACCATTGCCAACAGCACTCTAGAGACAGTCCAGGAGTACATATATCTGGGACACTAAATTAAACTCGGAAAAGAAAACCAAACCGCAGAGGTTTCACGCCGAATAAGCCTGAGTTGGGCAGCCTTTGGGAAACTAAATTACATAATGAGAAATCCTGATCTCGCTTCATGCCTGAAAAGGAAAGTTTGTGACACCAGTGTACTTCCTGCTGCGACATATGGTGTAGAGACGATTACGCTTACCAAGAAGAGCATGTTTAAATTTAGAGCTTCCCAGAGAGCTATGGAGAGAACAACGTTAGGTGTGAGTCTTCGGGACAGAATAAGACACGAAGAAATTAGAAGCAAAACAAAAGTGACCGATATAACCGAAATAATATTAAAGATGAAATGGCAATGGGCTGGACATGTAGCTCGTCAAGATTCAAATCGCTGGGACACAAAAATCTTTTCATGGAGACCCAGATTATTTAAGGGGAGAGCAGGAAGACCGCAAAGACGACAGATCGACGACATCAGGACAGGCAGGAAAAAAAAAGGTTTCAAGTAGCGCAGAATCGACAGAAGTGGAAGAAGCTGGAAGAGACCTATATCCAACCGTGGATAACCCAAGGTTGAAGAGAGAATAGTCATTAACGATATGGCAGCCATATTACATATTCTGAGAGACCCTTCTGCATGCAGATGACGTCAGGCAAAAATGTAAACTTCGTACAAAAAGGAATCGTAACTGACCCTGAACAGCCTGACCATATGGACTATATTTAAATTTTCTTCGGAGAATACAAAATGCATAGTTTTAGTTAAAAACAATTCCGATCTAAACAACAAGAACTCAATATATATACAGTGTGTCGGCGGATTGAGTTCACATAAGGTGTAAATAATAAAAAAATATGCGACTTTGAAGCTGATATTCTAGGATTCGCTCCTGCTTGTTTTCAAACCAAGA
Organism: Agriotes lineatus; assembly: GCA_940337035.1. Lineage (NCBI taxonomy): Eukaryota > Metazoa > Arthropoda > Insecta > Coleoptera > Elateridae > Agriotes > Agriotes lineatus. The sequence continues at coordinate 16,927 of CALNHX010002285.1, forward strand.
TATTGAGAAAATCAATCAAATTAATTAATATACAGGGTGTTTTCGAATATATTTAAACAAAAATGGCCAAGAGTAAACCACCCTTATTAGAAGAGATAACAAAAAAAGTATTAAGAAAAGTTGTTTGTCACAGATCATGGGGCGCAAATTAAGAAACTTTAATGCTAATGTTAAAAGTATGAATTCCAAGTAAAATAAAATTTAGCAAAATTACTTTTGCTCAATTACAATTGGCATCTGAGTAAGCCAAGAGTTCGCTCTATCGTTGAGTGAAAATATAATTAGAATAGTTTCAGTAATATTCATATATTGGTCTCTATAACACAGTTTAGAACCTTTTCAAATTAAAATCAATTACACAAATGTATGTCATAAACAATAAAAGGTCTGAAAACGCCTGCGTAGATAGACAGCCAATACCGCGTTCTGAATCGGAATCTGGCTCTTTGACAATAACCGTCTTTAACAGATTCTAGAATTACAACTTATTAGATAAAAATGGGCGCCCGTATAAACAAAATACTGAGGCAGTCGGGCTTTTATGTGAATTTGAAAGTAATTAACACCCCTTGAAAAAAACCTTCAATTGTGGCGCTTGCTGAACGACAACTTTCTTGCCATTTATGTAGGTAACCTGCTTAATTATGGCAGTGACCAAAGACCAAGACTCCCCTGTTTCAAGTACCTATGTTGTGATATGCTATGGGACTACTGTCCAGTTATCCAGTACAGAGATTACTTCGGGGAGCTAGAGTAACGTACCAGGTACTTTTATTCGGTGTTGTAAATCCGTAGGGCTACCACAATTGGCAGTATAGATCCGGGACCTCAGATCGCCACTCCAGTGCTTTTGTCACCTCAAAGAGCTTAGGTATCGATTTTAGAGGTAAAAATTCGCTTCAGAAGGGCCACCCTGGCTGGAGAAGAAAGTTTTAACAAAAAAATTTATGCACCGAAGAATCGGTTTTCCTGGCAAACGGTCTGAGCAGCATAGGTTCACCACTGAAGCGTCGATTTGGTTTAAGGAAACGGCTTTAGCAAGAAATTATGCTACATAAATATCGGTTTGGCTGGGAAGACAGGTTCAAGGCAGCTTTCATCGAATTGCTCTAACTGCTGGTGTAGGGCCTTAAGCCCCCCGCCCGTGGCGCTAAGTCAACTCTCTTTTACAAGCAAAGCACCTTACTTTTACACACTTCTGCCTGCATATCTTCTATTGCAGTTCTGGTTGTACTGCGGTATCGCAATACGTTCAGGAGCTTTGCGCATTGCAGGGCTGTTGCGCTTGTAAACTCAAACACATTATGTTTAAATTAATTGTGTGCAGGCGGCAACGTCGCAAACACATCTTGGAAGTTTATTGCCCAAATTCGTACTTTTAACAAACTCTCTGAGTGCGATATATATTTAGTATATAAAATATCTGCAGCGACAATGCCCATGTGAACAACATACGGACTCTATTTAGCAAATTACACTTAAACAATAAGGCGGTAGTTGTAATATTCTCTTCGTCGCAAAAGAAAATTTGAGGGAACAATGAAGCCGTCCAACAGGCCAAACCAGGTACTATACGAAACTAAATAGTCAACCGCAGCACCGGGGGAGATGTGAAAAATTCCATAAAACACAAAATTGTAGAAAAAATAGACAATGATGGCAAACAATACAAGCCAATAAACTACGAGACATAACAAATGGTACGAACCCCACAGAGTACCAATAGCACTCAATAGAATGCGAATAAGGGTTGGACATATCAACACCACATGTAACTACCTGTTCTAAAAAATCTGGTGTAATACACTCACACAACTTCCTTTTACAGTGATCTTATAATTAACCAACATTTTTATTTTAAATTTTTAAGCATCAGTCAAAAATTTTCAAAAATTAGAAATTCTACAAAAACGCTACAAAATAGAGCATTAGTTAAAGAGACAAATTTTCTCTAAAATTGAAAGCTAAATTCAAAAATGAAATAATATACCGGGTGTTCTACTTAAAATAGGAGTTAATAAGAAAAAAGAAACAAAAGGAACACATTTTAAAATCATTCAACTGGGAAATTACCTATCTCACATCAATACACATCAAAAATGCATTAAAAATGTAAAGTTTCAAAATAATCGTTAGAGCTGTTTTTGAAAAAATCGAAAAAAACTGAAAAATCACAAGAGTAAATACGTAAAAAGCTTTCTGTCTCATCTACATAGTACACAAAACTTCTATATGAAGTTTCAACCCCATAGCTATTTTCGTTATTAAGATATTCTGTTCACAGACAGACTGACAGACAGACAGACACACAGACAAACAAACAGATCAATGAACAAAAACATGTTTTTTGGGTTCAGGAGACTCTAAAACGTGAATAACTGTTGAAAACTCAATTTAGAATTTTTGGGGTGAATCCAATACTTCCCTTATCGTAAAAGGAAGTAAAAAGAACCACCGATCTGTAATTTATTTAATGTACGTTAACTGTGGTAGCACACAACATAGATTTAAAATTAAAAGAATATGTTCTGTAAACATTACTTTATTCTTGAGATTTATAAATAAGCTGTATCTAAAGGAAATTTGATTTATTCTCAAGTTAGCTATCTTTAAAAATGCTGAAGACTACTTTGTGCAGAAAATGAAAACGTCCGCTAGCAGATCATTCAAAAGAGGAAGTTTAGAACAACTACCGGTAGTATATAGTAATTGCCTTATTACTTGACCTAATTAGGACTTCTCGAGGATGAACCAATTCGAATTTACGATGACCCGGAGGAATAAATAATAAATAGTAACAGTGCATATTCATTTAGAGAAAGCAGAACTATATTATAGTTACTTCACCTATACTTAACCCGTAAAGGATATATTACAATTATTACATTTTTTTGGTTTATAAATGGGATCCCCTGAAGCAGATTTAATTTTATTTACAAGTAATATAAATATTTAGTTCAATATTTATTAAGCGTGCATAGTAAAATATTTTTATTTTACTTATATTATATTTTCCGAGAATCGCGTGCGTGAGTTTTTATATTTGGGTCAAAATAAATTTGCAAGGAATTTATTTAAACTTTATCTGAGTAACACATTCGAAGTAAACTAATGGTGAAATACTTGCAATACATGAAGGCCACCAGTTGATAATAATCTTATAGAAGGTCAAGTATTACGATAAGAAAAATTCTACATTACAAATTAATTCAGGAATTCTTTTCCAGGGATCTTGATGATTTACGTTGTATGGAATATATAGGAATTACATACAGTATAGTATCGCTAAAAAGTATGTATACAGCTAAATATGTTTAGAACGGTTTAGCAGAACTTGTTGAAATTTGTCACACAGTTAGAAGTGTTTAAATTCTATCATCTGATTTTTTTTTCAATTTTTTACCATCACTTATTTTGAATAGACAAGGTTAACTTGGACCTTTGTAAATGGCACTGGGAGTTAAACTTTAATATTTTTGAAAAGAGTATTTTTTTCTAATTTGAGTGATAACATATACATACCTTATTGTAATCGAAACTATAAAAAATGGTCGAACTAATACAATTTTGATAAATTTCATTAAAAAGGGTCACTGCTTGAGTACAAATTCGTCTTTTATTGCCATGTCCAACCATCATCAGAATTTCTATACGCTCAGTTTCACTGAGATGTCCCTTTGTTAAACTAATTATTGCACAAAAGTTGAATTCTTGGCTAATAAGCAAGTGACAGATTGTTAATTACAGAATTGCAAAGCTAACTTTGATTTTTTTACCTTTTAATAAAAATAAAGGTGGACATGTCTTACATTACTGAATTTAAAAAATACTCTTTTCAAAGATATCAAATTTAACCAACCGTGCCATTTAAAAAAAGAGTTAACCTTGTAGCTTCAAAATAAATGATGTTAGAAAATTGAGAAAAACATCAGATGATAGAATTTAAACACGTCCAACTATGTGCTAAATTTCATCGAGCTCCGGTAAACCGTTCTAAAAATATTTAGATGTATCCATACGTCTTAGCGACCCTGTATTTATGTTCATAACCAAATGTTCGTTTTATGGTTCCACATATAGCCTAAAAACTATAGCAAATGTAGTGGCGATTATACATTTACACATATTCAAGGTGTTTATTTGTTAAGGTAGCTATTGTCTGTATGATTATTTTATTTACATTCACGCTCATCCCTGCAGTGCCTGAAAGCATGATTGAATTGGATGCTTGCTATTTTTGCTTTGCTGAAAACAAAGTAGGCAAGTGTAATGTCCCTTTTCAAAAGCGTTTTAATTAAAGTAACTCGAAGCACACATTTTTCCTGTGGGTTGACTGCACAATTGCCTGCAGCGAGAGAAATCTAATATCTAACAAGCCAACGACTGTTTTGGAAAATCACACTAGAGTATTTACTTGTCGGCTTAATTATATTTTAATTCCAGTTAGACTTGCTATATAGCTTTGTATGGATTATTTATAAATACTTGTTATATACATACTTCAAGTGTAAGAGGATGTGTTTTATGCGTATTTTTTGCAAAGGCAATAAATCACTTTTATTTGCAGTTTTCTCCTACAGTATGAACACGCTTTAATCCTATCATCAAATTAAAACCATATTAAAATTATGTTGATTATTATTGACTTGGGCCAAGAAGATGCACTGACGATAATTGTCTGGAACATGTTTACCACATAAGCGAACATTTATTAGTATGAAGGTCGTTTCAGTTTTCCCATTTGCGCCCCCGTTTTATCTGCTTTACAGTATAGTCACTAACGCTTCCTAGTTTTTTTGGATTGCACACGGAATTCATTAAGTGTATATTAAAGGGGCAGTTTTATGCTATTGACATAAGATAAGTTTAGCACAATTATTGAACAGAACTGGCAACAAAGCGGATTCGTAGTAATCTGAAAGACCGTATTTACATTACACAAACGCACTTGTCAAAGCAAAGTAAATACAGTAGACTCCCGGTTTTACAGAATTAATTTCCTGGGATCTCGTATTTTCCAAATAGATTTAGAAATAATAAAAAAGTATAATTAGTTTAGGCGATTGTGCTCCTGGCATTGGTTAGAAGTTATGTAGATGCATTTTGCATATATTATCTCTTACGTATTGGAAAAGCTTATGAAACTGATCGTCTAGTACAAAGCGATCAAAAATAAAATTGATCCCAGGAGCCCCTGAAAATATACGTACTGTCTACACTGCACTAACATTTTAAATACACACACACACACACAGATATATATATATATATATAGTTTAAGATGTTGGCTGGGAACGGATGAGAATCCCCAGCACTGGGCACAATATTCAGAGCTTAATTGGTTACAGGATATTAAAACCACATTGTCTCTTGTCAGGCGTTTCAGAATAACTTTATTTCTTTATCAATGACCTGAAAAAGAACAATAGTCACAGGAGTGATATAACAAGCAATTTGTGATCTTACCGAAAAAACTAGTGCATAACCTTACAGTTGTTAACATGTGTTGATGGCAAATTTATATTTTTAACAGGTATGAAGAATGTGGTGAAGCCGCATTTTCTGAACAACAGAAGCACATTGAGTACTACTGAATGGCGTAATAACACTTTAAAATACACAGACACAATTAAAACAAGTTTAAAATTCGTTAATTATTAAAACCAGGCCACGGCCATGCAAGGTCATGAGCAGGTGTAATTTGCAAGCATTTCCTGCATTCTTATAGTGCGCGCATGCGTAATGAAGCACGTGTCCGAATAGTACGAGCGGAGGCCAAAAAGTAGTTGGGCGGTCCACCGTAATTACCACAATTAAGTTGAGTTTAAAGTAAAAAATTTAAAGAAAATTTATTATTGGCCATAGATAGCAAAAGGTGATAGGAAACACTTAAGTTATCAACATATTTTTTGAATTTAATGCATTAGCAGTCCCGAAAATGCTGCACATCTCTATAAAAGTACGTCTATTGGTATTAGGTTCAGTAGTTATGATGATGGGATTTACAAAATCCATGCTATGGCCAGTATTGCTGACATGGGTTGCTAAAGCACAGGCTTTGGGCTTGACTTTGGGGTTACTCTTGTGTTGGGTTAGCCTAGCATTGAGTTTTTGGGCTGATGTCCAATGTACGATGAGTCACAATTCTGGCAATTGAGTTGGTAGACTGCATACGGAGTTAAAAGGGTTGGTGTTTTATCTTTGAGTTTAGAGAAGAAGTCCTTCAAGACATGTTGATGTTTGTCTGCAACAGTAATATGAACTTGGTTGCGGAAAATTCCTTTGATTATAGCCGACAGCTTGGGGATGTAAGTGAAAATTTTATAGACCGGTGGTTTAGGAGGTAGTTCTTCTATGTTAGCAGGAGTTTCGTTGTTACTTCTCCTGTTATTGTTGTTAGCAGATATAATACAGTTCAGCAGAGATACTGGATAATTATTCAATTTAAGGATGGTCTTTAATTTGTTTAAGTTAGCATTGTGGAAATCTGGATGTGATATTGTCAGGATTCTGTGTTTTAATCCTTTCACCACATTGATTTTGTGACGGATATTGTGAAGGGAACGAAAGTTCAGAAACCTTCCTGAGCTGATCGGTTTTATGTATCAGTCCAGTTTGATAATGTTGGACTCGGTCCTGATGACTAGGGTATCCAAAAAAGGAACAGATTTCTCTTTTTCTTTTTCAACCGTAAATTGAATATGCTGATTATATTGATTGAAAACTTCTAACACTTTGTTTATTTCTTCCGATGGTACTGCACAGATTATATCGTCTACAAACTGACATAAGAATAGAAATTGGAAATCCAATTTCAAAGAACAGTCCTTAAAGATGGTGTTTACAATGATTTCGGACAAAATGGGAGAAAGGGTAGAACCCATGGAAGACCCAAATATTTGTTTATAAAAAAAATTATTGAAAGTGAAATATTTGGAATAAAAAATAAATTTTAATAAGGCTGAAAATTAAATTTTAGGGAAATGAGTATTGGGTTCTATGAAATTCCAATTTTTGTCTATTATTTGTGTAACTAACTGAAGTGGTACATTGGTAAAGAGTGACACTACATCCAATGAAAAAATTACATAATTTGGTGGTAATTGAATCTTATTAATTATAGTGCTGAAGGCAAAGGTATCTTTCACTGTATAATTGTTATACTCTGCAAATGAATGGCTTAATATTTCTGCTATAAACTTGGATAAGTTCCTATCAGGAGATTGAGGTGATGAGACAATAGGTCTGCAAGCTGTATCGGGTATATGTATTTTGGTTAACCCGTAGAGTTTAGGAGACACAGCATTATGACAAATGAGACGTTTATAGGTGATGTCATCTATGTAATGTTTGTTAAGCAGGTCTTTTATGAGTTTATTCAGTTTGGTCTCAATGGTGGTAGTAGGATCTTAAGGTATTTGTTTATAGACTTTGTAGTCTTGCAATAACATTTGCATTTTATTCAGATAATCTGTATGATCCAGAGCTACTGTAACATTACTCTTGTCTGAAGGAACGATTAGCAAATTGGGGTTAGATTTTAAAAACTTACTACATTCCCTTTCTATGGACCAAAGTGAATGTTGTTTATTATGATTTCTTAAATAGTCGGTTATGTGAAAAGCTATGAGTGTTCTGAAATGGTTTCTATCTTTCCTATCTACGGAATTTACAAGATCTTCTATTTGAGACAAATATTTGAATAAAGTTAATTTGTTATCTAAGCGGACAGGCAAACCAAATTTAGGCCCAGGTGACAGAAAATGTTGTATCTTATCTGGTATTTGTACAGTAGCTTGATTGCTAAGCCATTTGTTCGGAACATTGTTATTACAAGTTACAGTAGGTACCTTTAAACGGTTAATTTTATTAATGTTGCTAACCCTGATTTTATTAAAAATCTTTGAAAGCTTTTATTTTGTTTAGTATTGAAACTGTTGAAAATTTGAAGTGGTAATGTTAATTTAGATTGTAATCGTGAGTGATACAGTTTATGTTGCAATTTTCTAATCAGGTCGTTAGCATCATTAATCTCTATTTTAAGTAAACTATAGAGTAACCTTTTTTCTGTGTGTTCAACTCTTCTAAGTGTTCTGTTGTTGTGGTTGAGCGCAAACAGGTTTTCGGAAGCCTTCACGTAACCCCGGCGGTACGCGACATTTGGGCGCCGCCGTTTGGGCGCCGCTGTTTGGGCCCCGCCCTTTGGCCGCCGCCGTTTGGCCGCCATACTTTTGACCGCCGGACGTTTGGGCGCCAGTAGTATACATTTTTAAATAGTTTGAAACTTTTAATAATGTTGCTTAATTATTCTTAATAATTTCACATAATGTCTTCTTGTAATTGTGGTAGATTATATTGTAATTCTACTTTTTATTATGTGACTATATGTCACTACTTAAGTAACTGTAACCTGATTTTACTTGTTATATAATAAATAATTACTATCACGATGATATTTGTTTTAATTTTCTGGAATGGTTTAAGATTATAAATGCAGAAGTTTTTATTTTTACCTAAGCCGTAAGTTTATTGTGTTACATTTTGTGGAGTAATTGTAAATTTACTTAAATAGATACATCTATATCAAATCTATTACACCGTGAACAATGTCATTTGAAATTGCTTGCAAAAAATCATATTTACGATAAATAACAGAAGAATCGTGGACTATTTTTAATATTTCTAAATTTCGGCGCCCAAATGTCCAGCGCCCAATCGCCGGGGCCCAAAAGTCCCGGCGCCCAAACGGCCGGCGCCCAAACGGCCGGCGCCCAAAAGGCGGCGCCCAGACGGCGGCGCCCAAATGTCCTGCTTCAAAACAAGTAATAGCATTTTATGTACCACATAATTTTAAGAGTTTGACCAAAAATACTCGGTTCCGGTTCCGGTTCCGGATAAATAGGCAGTTTAATTATTTTTGGTTTTTCTTATGGAACACCCTGTATTTTTAAACGAATTTGATAGTTTGTAAAATTATCTTTAAAAAATTATTAACCAACTAAACGCCTAAAGCTAATAATTGCTGAAATATTAATATTAAAAGTATTCTATGTGCACAGAAACGATATTATGTACTAATTAACGTGAAACTGATTGCATACGACAATGAAAGAAATGACAGACAAACAAACAAACAAATTCTCAATATCTTTCAAAATACGATTGTGTTGGACAGATCTTTTACAAATTAATTTGTTTTCCAATCAAGAACGAGTTTATGTGCTGGAAGTATAGTTTTTGTGACAAAATTCTCTACGAGCGCTGAAATGTATCGAAATTGTTACCCAAATAATCAACAGCCGCATCCTTATACATTTGCTAAACTGGAAATACAATTGCAACTTACACGGAAGTTTTTCTACAAATCTAGGAAATCCTAGACCTAGGCAAAATACAAATAGGGAATCTAATAAAGCTATTGTGTACAGTCTATCTTTTTTCAACATAACTACACATTTTTTAAGAATGTAGATAGAAATTTGGTTAAAAACCAGGTTTTGTTAGTGGTTACAAATAAATTTAGCAAGGTAACTCAGAACAAAATTTCCGCTTATTCCAAAAATTCCCCAATAAATTTACGAAAGCAACAATGAATCTTTTGCGTAGTTTCTTTTGTTAGTTTTATGGCATATTGGGGTATATTTTGCAATGTTCAAATATCTATCAAAAGAGACGTTAGTAATATTTATAAGTTTAAGTTAGTACACTGTAAAAATATTAGAAGAAGTCACATCCTGCTTTGACTCTTGTTGAAAAAGACTGTAGGGGTCTTTCAGAAAAAAATTCACATACTTTAATACGGCAGGTATCCATTCAAAATAATGTAAAAATTTTAGACTAACATAATTTACATGTTTATTTGGTGTTTATAATTTTTCGTAGCCGAAAGTGCTATTGGCTACATTAAACGCCAATAGCTCTATAATTATCGACCCCAGGCATATAGCTAGGTAATAGTTTTTAAAGATAATTTCCTACGTATCAAATTAATTTAAAATATATATAGGGTGTTCCATAAGAAAAACCAAAAATAATAATTAAACATCCGGTTTAACCGGGGGTCGGGCATTTTTGTTCGTAGTTGTCACATAAAATGGCATACGTTTTCTATATAAAAGTTTTTTCTATCTCTCATAACAATGGAGAAATTCAAGTGGTCCTTAATTTACAATTCATCTGTATATGGGCGCCCTTGTTCTTGTTGTTAAATACATTCCATTTTTTAATAATACATTCTAGCAGTTTTAATAACTCTTCAGATTAACTAGGGAAGATTTCTTTCACTGCTAACATAAAATGTATAAGGTAAGAAAGATTTCAAGAAAGGTACCTTGAAATCGCAAACTTAAATTGCTCTTGAACAGCTGTTCATACTTGATAACAACTTATAAATTAAAACTGTATAATTTTCACGTTTCGCTCAATTTTAAATAATGAAAACTGGAAGAAAATAATAGAATGTAGATCCTATAATAACTATTACTTGGTACAAATATAATATCGAAGAATGTATAACTTCTAAACTAAAAGACATTATGGAATATCTACTGCCCTTTTTTGTCCCGTTTTCTATGAACAACAAAGTGGTACTAAGAAAAACTCGCGCATCGGATCACTCTGAAAAAGGTTTTAGTCAGTCAGTAATGTCCATAGCGACATACCTCTCGGACTTAGGACGTCACACAGGAACTATGCTACGCATTTAGGTAAAGCATTTAGTTGTACGTGCGAATACACTGCAAAAGTATTGTAACCCAGCTAGTTAATCGTTCGCTTTAATCAAAATTTCAAGACCTATGCAGGTTGTCCCAATAATAAACCCAACAGACTCGCATGCGAATTGTAGATAAAAACAATTATAATAGGTCTAAAATGCTGCCCTTAAGAGTTTAGTGCATCAAAATTCAAAAAATAGTAACTGATTTAGAATGGGTGCTTTAAAGTGCTAAACATATAAGAAATTTATAGTTTTACATCTTTAGTAACGACAAAGGCATGCTGTCACTTTTTTTACATTAAAAACTAAGTATTTGGATTTGATGCAAAAGCTAATAAGCTATCGCTATCCAATTGTGTCAATTGTAATATTTATAGTTTTAGTATAATGGCTTCTCATTCTCATGTATTAGTCCTAACTATACAGAATGTTAAAATCAAAACTATACACGAGTTGGTCGAAAAAAATTGTTAATATCATTCATTATATGTTGGAGAATTTATGAACTCATATTATACTACAAAGTAATTAATTTATTATATCATCCGCAACCAACCCTTATGTTATTTTTTATTGAAAACTATAAATTATTATCAATAAAGCGAAGTTACAGCCGGATATCTTCGACAGGGAGTGCAGAAGTATACTATATATACTATAATATAATGGAACTGTTTCTTGCTATGCATTTTGAAAATATTTAGTTAGGTACATTACATTCTCCCCTATTCTGCTCTATTAGAAAGGCGTATACGCTATCAATTATTCATTAGAGAAAAATTAACAAAATGCAATAACAATTGAGACCACTCGACCGTTATCCTGGTTGGTAATACAATAAGATAAAACCCAACACAAGAGGAGTATTCTTTATCCGAGATACGTAAACAAATTGTAAGACAGTGTAGTGAACCGACTAAATGGCTGAGTGGGCCATTTACCGGAATCCTCCAGGCTCCGGGTGATTTGCCATGACTGACAACTCAATTATCCTACAGGATTGCTCTACACCAGCACAAGCGAGCGGCACATAATTAAGGGCGCCAATAAAAAGAAGGGAGCCCTAACAGTTTATCAACAACATCTCCGATTACAAATTGAATAGACGGTGCGCCGAGACGACCTACTATAAATTCCCGACGCTTCCGCAATTTTTGCCGGAGTTCTCCTTTAAATCCGGGCATCTGCCGGTTATTATTATAACGTCTTTTCGATTTTTTATGGTGCACAGAGGTGCGGACGTAAAAAAGTGTTATGTCACTCACCACCCATTGCTGGTTGTCAATGGCCGTTCCAGCCTGTTGGGGTTCTTCTTTCGCCGAGCGGAGTCCTGGAGTAACTCTTGTTTTGGCAGGAGATAGTCTACTTCCAGGACGCGAACTAAAGGGGAAGTACGGACTATCGGCCGCGAACGGTTCGCCCGTTGCCTGTGTTGGACTTGCACCGGGTCCCGAATATCCCGGACCAGCCGGACTCAACGCGTATGCCTTTAAAATAAAAAAAAATCATAATAAACGAGACTACTATCCACGCATCTTCTAATTATAGTAAAAAGTAAAGTTCAAGGTGCTACACTCCATAGAGGACTTTGCCGTGAGACTTGGAAAGTTAGCGCCATCGACCATTCTGCCGAAGCTTAGTCGTCTGGCACACTTTAACAGCGTACCACAAGCGTGGGTTAAGTGTCCCATTTTTAAAGCGACTGGGTAGTCTTACCCCCAAGCATCGTGTGTGATAATTGAACCCTCTACCTTGAGCACCGTAGCACGAGTTCTCTAACCATTCGACCACACTGGAGCTTTGTAATTATAGCAATAACATATTTCATGAAGAAATAGATGCTTTAGTCTTAAGAATAACATACCTATAGATATTTTAAGACTTTCACAGTGTTAGTTAGGTAATGCAAAACACGTGGCCAAATCTTGACCCAATATGGCCGACAAACAATGCATCTGTAAACCATACACAAACATCTATTGTTCTTATCGTTGATTTAGGATATCAAATACCTACTATAATTGTGGTAAGTAGACAAGTATAATATACACGCTTATAATGAAAATATCCTCTTCCTCGGGTTTGAAAAAATTACAAAAACCTACATTGTTGTTTCTCGTTATAGAAATCAATTTTCAGTAAAAAAAAAGATTAGTACCCATAAAATGAGACAACCAACCTGTGTCAAAAAAAAATTATCCATGAGTTTGCAGGCTGCCTTTTATATCTGGTAGCTTTTGTGACATATTTTCTTCACAGGTAAACCCACATAAAACAGGAGGCATTTTAAAATGAAAATCTGTATTGCAATAGAAGATATGGTGCTGAATAGTATACAGGGTGTTAATTAAGTACGTAGACAAACTTTAAGGGGTGATCCCTTGATCAATTCTAAGATAAAAAGTTCATACAAACATGGGACCGAAACGGCTTCGTTTTCAAGATACAGAGTGTTGCAGTTTAAACAAAATTTTTTTTTTTTCAAAAATCTGGAAAACCCCTAAAGTTATTCTAATAAAACTTGGTGTATGATAGTATTTCATAAAGTGGCATTGGTTGGTCAAAATACATTTAATTTATTTCCACCAGTGGCTTGCCTTGGGGCCACCTCAGTTACCTTATTTTAGAGAAATCTGGTACGCCACTGTTTTTTAGTCAATAGGACAAATTTTTTAGCTTCATCCATTGAAACTATCCAAAGATGTATCTTTTATTTTTTGGAGCCAAACGGAAAAATCTGTAACTGCAATTTCGTTCATTGGACTTGAATGTGATCTAAACGGCTTCGTTTTCAAAATGCAGCTTAAATAAGTTTTAAGAAGATATAATTTAATAACAAGCAATCTTACAATAGTTACAACACTTTTGGCTAAAAAACAGTGGCGTACCAGATTTTTTAAAAATAAGGTAACTAAGGTGGCCCCGATGCACGCTACTGGTAGAAATAAATCAAATTTATTTTGACCGAACAATGCAACTTTATGAAATATTAACCTACACCAAGTTTCATTAGAATACCTCCAGCCGTTTTCGAAATTTTTGGAAAAAAAAGTTGTTTTAACTTCAATACCATGTATTTTGAAAACGAATCCGTTTAGGCCCCATGTTTGTATGAACTATTTATCTTAGAATCGATCAAGGAATCACCCCTTAAAGTTTGTCTACGTACTTAATTAACACCCTGTATTATGATACTAGTGTATAACTACGCCTTTAAAGCACGTGCGACGAGTTAAGGAGCACACGACGCAAAGCCGAGTGCTTTTAACGTCGCTAGTGTTTTAATGGAATATACAGGTGTATCATACGCTATTTTTTTACGACCGTAACAGAAATATAAAAACTTAGTTCGGTGATACTTTTTCCATCACATTATGTGAAATATTCTAGGTTATGTTGACATCCAAATTTAGGCAAAGCGTATTTTAATAAATTATTAAAACACGCCTCCAATGGCAACGTCTTAAAAAGACGTAATTCGAGCGCTAATATTAAGAGTGCTATAAACGTCACTGTTGACAGTAGAAACTGTGCAAACAGTTGTCATTTTGACGCGATCGTATAAAAAATATCATTAAAACACGCCACCAATGGAAACGTGCAAAAAAGACATAATTCGGGCGCTAATATTAAGAGTGCTACAAACGTCACTTTTGACACTAGAAACTGTGCAAAAAGTTGACATTTAGACACGATCGTAGAAAAAAAAATTAAATGCAGATCACACTCGTTCCACATTTCAAGTAAAATTTAACATTGTGGGGGTTGTTCAGTTTTTAGACATTTTACGTGAATAATGAAAAGTCGTTACCCAGGTCCGAACAGTTTTAATAAAATGGAGTTGAAAACCGTTGTGAAAGAACTGCGAGTCTTACATTACTGCAATGAAAATATTGAATTGTGAAGTGTGAGAAAAAGTAAAATTTACAAATCACTACATAACTGTTTACTGCTGGTTCAAATCTACGTGCTTTCTTTTCTGTTTTTATCTATTACTTCCCTCGTCTAAGAGGCGAAGGAAGTAATGTAATCGCGGAAAAATCACCTTTCGAGATTTCTCCAGATCTTCACGTTTCAGGGTCCCTCGATGACGAAAAACATGTTTTCTCAATTCCGTCTGTCTGTCTGTCTGTTGGCGGTATAACTCAAAAACTATTTGTCGGAGAAAGACAATATTTTGCATACACATTATATATCTACCTGACATGAAACCGAGAAAATTTCAGAGAAATATATAGGTACAAGGTAAACACTTTAAAAAAATGTAAAAACTTAGCAATAAATATAAGTAATAATTTGATACAGAATAAATATTCTAGGATACAAAAAGAAGCAACAAATTAGTGCGTTACTTAATACAGCTACAACGCAGGAATTCGAAGGGTCGGTGCTCCGTAGCTCAGGTAGAAATAGCCCGTTCCCTTGCAATATCCCACAAAACGTTGGGGCTGCATACGCGGTCCGCCTGCCCTTCGAATTCGACCAACGGTAACGTATTTTTAAATTGAAAATTTATTTAATTTATTAGAAACGTGAAGATATTTTTACTCCTAACTTAATTTGATTTTTAAAATTATATAGTGTCACAATGTCGACGAGGGAAGTTCTGGGTAAAGCATTTTACAAATTTTTCTTCCTTTTGCAATCACATGTATGTATATTGGTTTCTAAATAAATTATTTTAAGAGTTTTTTAAAATAAAATTATCGCAGTTGATTGCAATGTGCCTGATAAACTTTTTAGAATGTATTATATTAATTAAAAAATATGACTTTTAGCCAATTCTAAAGATGGCGTATGGTTTTGACTACGATATTATTGTTTTCAAATTAATTCAAAAGTATCTTATCAAACAATTGGGCAAGTTTTGGCATTAAACTCCTAGTAGTACTCCTAGTAGTCCTGAGATTTTTATTTATTTTTCAAATCTCAAAAACATCTTAAAATAAAGGAAGACAGTTTTAAAGCCGATGAAGAAGTTAAAACCACTGTGGAAGAATACTTTTTACGCATACCTATGAAAAAAGGTTTTCCAAAGGCAAATTATTCTTGGAAAAACGTTGGAATAAGTGTGTAGCTGTAAGGCGTTATGTTGAAAAATAAAATGTTGATTTAGCCTCGTGTCTTTTTTCGTGCCCTTGAATTTTCATGGTGGAAATCATCCGATACTTGTATCGAACAGCCACTGTTTTGCGTATGGACATATTTACTGCTTAGAAATTAGTGAAAATTTAAACGGCTTAATTTAATTATATATAGTTTTTTTTAAATTATACTTCTAGAAGATGCTAATATGAAAACCTGCTTATTATCTTACTACTTTTGTTGCTAACTTCACCGAAGTTAATTTACTTTTCGCGTTTTTTTGTGTAACTAGTATATAATTATCTGGAAAGTAATTGGGACACCAAATTTAACTTTACTCCATACTAACATTTACGTTAATTTAAACCCAATGATAACTGTACTTTAATTAAATATTAAAAACGAATAACATAAATTGAATACACGACAATATAATTATATCTTAGTTTCTAGATGTGTCTGCAAAATGTGATTTTTTTATTAAACTTGAAAAGCACGTAGTAGACTGAGTTTTCATTTGACACGCAATCGCGTACTTTATGTGGCGTTGGTACCGTGGCAATCTGCCAATTTCACAGTCCTTACATTCCTAAACACATACATAGTTACATATTTTGTGCATGTATAGGATCAACATTGTCTTATTTCCCCGTTCGAATATTGTTAGATTTGGTTTGATTTGACAGTAGCTGTAACTATTAAGTCATGATGTCATGATACTAAAAAATCAAAATATATTACGATCACCAAGGTAGTAGATATTTCAGAACAAATAATACCTAATGCAAGTGCCTACCATCGAATACATAACGTTGTTATTATGGAAACGTTAGTTGGACAAATTCAATTTATATTTGCCGAACTTTTTGATTGAACCTCTAAGAAATTTGTGTCTTTAGCGCTCGATAAGTCCATTTGTATTTGCATAACTGCACTACTGTACGGTAAAACTCTATGTACATTTTGCGATGAAAGTTTTAACCTTTCGTGCAAAAAAGCTTCACACTTTTTAATTAATCTTCAATCGATTGTAGAATTCGGCCAAAGAAAATATGCGTCAACATGTTTGTACAGGATGTCTCAAAAATATGGTGCCAAACTTAAAGAAGTTAAGCAGACGTTTAAAAAAAATCATTTTACTGAAAACTGGAAAAGGGTATTAAAGTCAAAATTGCCAGATATTCTACCAATAGCAGACTTAACTATGATTTTTTTTTCGTTTTTACGTACGGCTAAAATTAGCAACACTTGTAAATATTTTCACTAACATTTTTTAGCTCTTTTAGTTTTTCCCTTAAAATCGATACGTTTTGTGTAAAAAATACATCATGCCATCATACTGGATTTTTTACACAAAAAATATGAGTTTGATAAAAACTAAAGGAACTAAAAAGCTTTTAAATAAATGAGGCTTTCTAGTACACATTTTTGTATACCCAATCAAATTTTTATCCATTAAAAAGTTCTAATATAATCACTCTCGTTAGGAGGGCATAACTCGGCGAAAAGAAAAGTTTATATGCAAAATGTGTATGTTTATGTTTCAACGTCCCCTATAACCTCATAAACTTTGACACAGTATTTTTGAAACAACCTGCATACCTGTTGGCGAAAAACTAACGCATTTTCTGCGTGCTACGTTGTAGGTCCTCACCAACTAATAATAAGTTTGAATGTCAATTTAATTTTTTCATTTCCAATACAAAGTTGTGGCCCTTCAACATTTTTTATATTTGGGGGCAGAAATCACTACATGATTTACGTTTTTACTCTGGCAAAATACTTTCTTAATTATCATGCAATCCAAATACTCTATACAGGGTGTAAATGAATTGTGGAGCAAACTACACGTGGCGATGTTAGTCATAAAATTCTAAGTCAAAATTTTAATCTAAAATGCTAAATTGGTCTTCATGAGCCCTCACGAGCGGTAGATAAAAAACATAATTTTGTCAGGTGAAGTACCTTTTCCGTTTCAAATTTTATTTTGATAATTGTAAAAGAGCAGTAATGATATAATGCGCTATTTTTCACCACCCTGTGCATAATAGTACGAGGGGAGGTCCATAAATGCGCTCCCCGAATATCTAGTAGGCCAGATAACAAAAGAAAACTGAATGTTTTCCGTTTGCACATCTGTCATAACGGTAATTAGAAAGTTTGAACCATTTCGTGTAATTAGTTTAATTTTAATAAATAAAAGTGCGAGGTGAATTGCATAAAAAAGTAGAAAATGGACAAAATTGAATACAGAGCCATAATAAAGTTTCTGACAAAACAGGGAAAAAGTCCGACAACCATTCGGGAAGAAATGTTGGCAGTATATGGCGATTCTACACCCTCGGACTACACAATTAAAAAGTGGTCCAAGCTTTTTAAATGGGGTAGAGAGTCTCTAGAAGATGACCCTCGCTCTGGTCGGCCTGTTGAAGCCATCACAGGAGAAAATGTGGAAAAGGTGGAAAATTTAATTTTAGAAAATGCAAGATTAAAGAAGAAAGAAATAGCACAGATATGTGGCATATCAGAAACAACAGTTTTACGGATTCTTCATGATCATCTCGGTATGTCCAAGGTCACTGCAAGATGGGTGCCTCGATTACTCACACCTGTTCAAAAACGAGTGCGCGTGACAACATGTAGAGTTTTTGGAAATGTGTAGGGATAATCCAGCAGAAATGATTGATAAGATTGTAACAGGGGATGAAACCTGGGTTCATTTTTATGTACAGGGTACAGAGCATCCCAAGAAGTTTAAAGTTGCGCAGTCAGCCGGAAAAATTATGGCAACCACATTTTGGGACTCACAAGGAATTCTATTAATTGATTACAAGGAAAAGGATACAAAGATAACAGGAGAATACTATGCGAACATTCTACATCGTTTGAAAGAGGCCATTAAAGAAAAGCGCCATGGAAAACTAGCCAGAGGCGTGCTGCTCTTGCATGACAATGCCCCTGTACACAAAGCTCGAGTAGCAATGGCCGCACTACAGGCATGTGAATTTGAAGAAATTAACCATGCACCCTACAGTCACGACTTAGTCCCCGGTGATTTTTATCTTTTTCCAAATTTGAAAAAGGAGCTAAGGGGACAAAGATTTTCGAACAATGAAGAACTGATTACTGCTATAAACAGCCATTTTGAAGATAAAGATAAGAGTTATTATTTTATAGGTTTAGAAAAATTAATTGGTAGATGTAATAAATGTATTAAAGTAAAAGGGGGTTATATTGAAAAATAAAAATATTGAAGTTTTTGTAGAACCCTTTTTTCACACTTAGGGAGCGAATTTATGAACCTCCCCTCGTATATTATTATATGAGCGATTATGACAGCCACGAAGCTCACGAAGATGACATTTGCGCCACAAGCCGAAGGCGCGTGGCGCAAGTCATCTGAGTGAATAATGGCCATCATCGCGAATGTAATACGATATTTTATCTACTCCTATGCAATAGGAGTTTTGTGTTCATATTTCCGAATTATGACATTTGTGACAGCTGTTAACTTCAAAAGTCATTTAATAAAAGAATGAATTTTGTAATTGGCTACAACCTATTGAATAATGAAAATAGAATTTTCTGATTGGTTGCAATTTGCAAACTATTGAATTATGAAAATAGAATTTTGTGACTGGCTGCAAACCGTGAATTATGAATCATAAGTCATGTCCATTGTACAGTAGGAGTAGATAAAAGATAATATTTCACATCAAAATATGAAACCGCTTAAATTTCATTCAAATAATTGTTCTTTGTTTCGTATAAACACAATATAAATACGCTGGAGCAGTGGAGTGATTAGGGCGCCATTGGATTACGTTTACGCGTTCACAAAAGTACCTTAATACCTGACAGATCTACTCAGTTGCTTTTAAAAGTGGGTACCGAACGCCTTGTATTAAGTACAAGTATACAACTGTCATGGGAGATTAGATTAGGCAGCAGATTATCGGTGGTCATGACCTGCTGGATCGCAAGTCAATTTCCTCGATGGTTTCTAGCTTATCATATACAGGGTGTTTCGGAATTGCACCTCACTATTTTAGAGATGTGTTCTCCAATACGAAATAAACAAAAACGTTCATACAAACATGGGGCCTAAACGGCTTTGTTTTCAAAATACAGGACGTTGAAGTTTAAACAATTTTTTCAAAATTTGGAAAACGGTTAGAGGTATTCTAATGAAACTTGATGTAGGTTAGTATTTCATAAAGTGGCATTGTTCGGTCAAAATAAATTTAGTTTCTTTCCACCAGTGGCGTGCATCGGGGTCATCTTAGTTAACTTATTTTAGAAAAATCTGGTACGCCACTGTTTTTTAGCCAAAAGTTTTGTAGCTATTGTAAGATTGTTTGTTATTAAATGATATTTTTAAAAAATCTTTAAACTGTATTTTAAAAATGAAGCCGTTTAGGTCCCATTAACATCCAATCAACGATGCTGTTAACATATTTTTCCGTTTTTTCGAAAAAGGTTTATTCTATAAAAAAAATAAAGATACATATTTTGTATAGTTTCAGTGGATGAAGCTAAAAAACAGCGACGTGCCAGATTGTTCTCTAATAAGGCAACTGAGGAGGCCCCGATGCACGTTGCTGGTGGAAATAAATTAAATTTATTTTGGGCAAACAATGCCACTTTATGAAATACTAACCTACACCAATTTTCATTAGAATACCGTTAAGTAGGCGTTTTCCAGATTTTTGAAAAAAAATTTGTTTTACTTCAACATCCTGTATCTTGAAAACGAAGCCGTTTGGGTCCCATGTTTGTATGAACTTTTGTGTTTCTTTAGTGCTGGAGAACACATCCCTAAAATTGTGCCGTACAATTCCGAAACACCCTGTACAATGCAACTAGTGCGTTCTTGATTATCAAATAATCATTTCTGTTTACACGATATATCGAGTGGAAACAGAAATGATTTGATAATAAAGAAGATACGAGTTGCATTCGGCTAGATTATATCACGAGTCAATAAAACACATTTTGTGAAGCAATTTGATTATCACTTATTAGTCAGGCACGTGTATGATCATCACAGTTGCTATGTACATTATCAAAAGTTAATATGTACATGCGTAACTATGCATTTTGCCGTTTTTCATTGGTTGATGTTAGAGGGAGTGGTATAATCCTAATAATACATACCGGGTGACCTGTTTCAAAACCGAACATAGCAGAAGCATGGTATGTCATCACAAGGTTACTAGGAACATTTAATTTAATTTAAAAAAGAAGATTGCCTGTATCAGAATTATAAATTATAAGGAGGGGCGGGGAGGGGGAAGACTAAAAGTCTTTAGACATCAATTACATTAAGCATATCACTTGTTTACTAAAAATTAAAAACTTGCTATGTTCGTTTTTAAAACCGGTCACCCGCTATGTACAGGTTGATTAAAAAAGAGATATTTAGTTGCCTTTGAAATTTGTTTACATGTAAGTTTTTATGCGTCGCTGTAGTCTTTATTGTTGTCGAGTAGCCAGAGCTGTCAATTCTTAAGCATTGACGGCTCTGTATAGTTAAAAAACATAAAAATACATAAGAGCACAAAAAGTAACGTAAAAAATTTCAAAGGCAACTACACGTACAGTCGTGTTCAAAAATGTGTTGTACAGCGACAGTTGTAAGTTTATTGATGGTTGTGTTATTTTTATTATTCAACACAGGCTCACACATCATTAAATAGGTAGACCAAAATGTACATTTTCAAAGTATACAGTGTGGTCCATTAAGTGTGCAACAAATGAAACATTTCTTTATTAGTTGTACAACCAAAATTTAAATACCGCCACAAGTTAGTGCATGTTCGATAACCATATCAGATGCATTTAGAATGGCTCCAAGTCAAACAGCATACAGGGCAGGACAAAAAATATGAAATTCGTTCAAGAATGAAGTTACCTTATTTCAAAAAATATAGCAAAATTTTATTGAGAAAAGTTCTTTAGAATCAAAAGTTATGCTCAAATACAAAGTTAGGGCCTCCTATTCGAATTTTTATTATTTTTTTTTTATTTTGTATTAGCCCCGTATTTTCATAAGAATTTGAAATAAAATTGTAGGCTTTAATTGTAAGTAATTTATATGTAAATTATTATTAATGCAAATCGGCACCCGTGCAAGTACCAACTGCAACTATTGTTGCTTATGATATAGGTGTTGCTGTTTAAACATATTTTTAAAAAAGAGTCTCTGAAAATTACGATTAGTAAGTAAAATAAACTATGGGAACATTAAACAAAGTTGTTTTGTAAAAACTATGCCACGTGATAAATCAACCAGACATAATGTAACACGTAATGTGAGTGGACATCACGCAATTATAATTGCACAGATTTATACATAATTTTTACATCAACATCGTAACAATACTCCGCAAATATTGAATGTTTTCTTACAAGATACTTTAATACCTTAACGGTATAATTCATAAGCGCCAGTGAATGTCCCAAGGGTATCTAGGATCAGCAATTTATCGATAAGCAATTCCTCCGTTATGGTGTAACGCCCACTCTTGTCAAATTGTAGGTTTGTAAAACTGGTTCAGTGGTATTTTTACCTTGATAGAACTAGTAAAGACCTCTGGATAGTGGACACACGTGTTATCTTTTTTTTCAATATTGAGTTTCAGTTAATTCCCATTAATAATATTCTCCCCTCATATTTAAAGGGGATAGTAAAGATTTCTTCACTACCATGGCAATACATGACGGTGAAGTGACTAAATTTAAGAAGAAAGTGAAATTATAAAAATCTATTTTTATTATATGCACTCAAATTTCATTTAAGAGCAAAATATAGTTAAAATTGATCAAGTATTTAAAGGTACTGACATGGAGCACTGAATGTTCTTATTACTGCTGTATTTCAAGAATGTCAGCATTAATATTCTAAAAATCTAAACATATACTCTAAAACTAAATTAACAATACATGGCTTAGGAAAAGTAAAACTATGTTTACATGTATGTAAATAAGACACACGTCTAATAAATAACAAATATTTCCTTCTCGTCTTCGTGCATGTTGTTTACAACAATAATTTGATCAATACTACCTTTGCTATAAGTATCTGTAATATATATAGATATACAACTGCAATCTAATTTTTTGTTTACTTGCCTATCAATCTTATTGTTAGTTTTAAGAATATTTCATTTCAATATATTTGATTTAATACTATCAAAGGGTTTTGCAATTTTAATTGTAAAATTAAAACGCCACGGCAGCAAGAACTTATGCTAAATTTGAATATTCTTGTTGATTTGCATTGGTGGGGTTTTCATAACTTATTTTACCAATTACTTGCGAATAAAATTATTTTTATCTGTGACAAAGAAATAAAACAGAAATGTTAACTAATGTTTCTTCTACTGTATTTCGATATAAGAACTTATTTCAGATAAGGAAAGCAGTCATTTTCATTTGTAGCATGGAGCTAGCTTCGCACAGCCTCTCCTAAAATACCCAATTATGACTCACCACCAAGTACCCTCTATGTCTATATGAAGATCGAGGTGGCAAACCCGGGAAACCCGAGCAACCTCACTGTAGATTGAGTAATCATCCTCGGCCGACGATGGAATAGAGGCTGACGAGAGCGGAAGAAATGATCCTCCGAAAAGAGGGTTGAGCGTGGAGCCAACTACCCCACCCCATGGGCTAGAAACCTTTTCCCCGTAACAAAAAACCTACTACGGAACCTTCAGATAAGCCTCGGAAAAGACGGATGAACCGAGGACGACTAAAGCTTAATTATGTATATGCGGATTTTTATATTGGTACACGGGACGTTAGGAGCAAGTTTACTAAAAAAAATTTTTACAAAAATATAACATTGCAATAACAGCCATTCAGGAAATAATTCAGTTACATTAGGATCCGCCTGCCGAAAAAATCCAAGTGAGCTGAAATTTTGCATACACCTTTATTTGGACATTATAAATGTCTCAAAAGTCCCCATCGATATCGCGCTTGCGTTATGACTTATGAGTTATTCAAGGTCAAAGGTCACAGAAATAAGTTTTTCGCAAATATCTCGCTTTCTATCGGTCGTACAACTTTTTTAATTATTACAAAAAATTAAGACTAGAAAATTCTCTACAAAAAACATTATATAGGTTTTTTACATACAACTAACCATTCAGTAAATAACACGCTGTTAAGTTTTTTTGCAGACGGGTTTTACTTCATTTTGCTATAAAGGAAGTATTGGATTTACCCCAAATTGAGTTTTTAACAGATCTTCACGTTCTAGAGTACCCTGAACCCAAAAAACATGTTTTGCTTATTGGTATGTGTGTCTGTGTATCTGTCTGTCTATGAACAGAATATCTCAAAAACGAAAAAAGGTATGGCGTTGAAACTTGTGATTTTTCAGTTTTTTCGATTTTTTCAAAAACGGCTCTAACGATTTTTTTCAAACTTTGCATTTTTATTAAATTTTTAATGTGTATTGATGTGAGATGGGTTGTTTTCCAATTGAATTTTAGAGGTATTCAACTGGAAAATCACCCATCTCACATCAATACACATTAAAAATGTAAAGTTTAAAAAAATCATACTTCCGGTTATGCGATTTTCTTCAAAAGCTTGCTGTCGCATTTAGATAGTACACAAAACTTATATATGAAGTTTCAACGCCATACCTCTTTTCGTTTTTGAGATATTCTGTTCACAGACAGACAGACACGCAGACACACTGACCAATGAGCAAAAACATGTGTTTTGGGTTCAGGGGACTCTCAAACGTGAAGATCTGTTGAAAACTCAATTTCGAGGTAAAAGGAAGTAAAAACCCGTCTGCAAAACTTAACAGTGTGTTATTTACTGAATGGTTAGTTGTACGTAAAAAACTTGTATAACTAATCTTTTTTGTACAGAATTTCCTAGCCTTAATTTTAGTAATAACTAAAAAAGTCATACGACTCATAGAAAGGAGGATAATTAACAAAAAACGGATTTCTGTGACCTTTGACCTTGAATAACTCAAAACGCAAGAGCGATATCGATGGGGACTTTTGAGACATTATTTGTAATTTCAAAATAAAGGGGTATTCAAAATTTCAGCTCACTTGGATTTTTTCGGCAGATGCTGCGGTTTTCCGTCTAATGTAACTGGAATAAAATGCAATGGCTAAAAAATGGAATAAAAGACACAAAAACACACAGCATCCGATATAGTGGTAAAACCCAAGGAGATAGGGAGGTGGGAACTGTGTTATAGTAGTGGACAACATCAAACAAAACATTACTGATTTTCAACCAGCAAATGAACGAATATGCAGACTTCGAATAGCCACAACATTTTTCAATATATCGATAATAAACGTTTACGCCCCAATAGAAGAAAAAGAAGACATACAAAAAAAAAGTTATATCAACAACTAGAAAGTATATGATACAGCCCCAAAGAATGACATAAAAATTATTATAAGCGACGTGAATGTTAAAATTGAAAAAGAAGAATATCGGAGGAATCAAATCAAAATGCGATTAAACCTATAAATTTCGCAACCGGAAACAGCATGCTCATTGGTTCAATATGCTTCCCTCACCGCGACACACATAAAGACACATGGGCCTCACCCGACGGAACAACAGTCAACCAAATTGACCATGTCATGATGTATAAAAAAAGCAGCAACCAGTATTTTGGACATGACAGCCAGAAGGGCAGCACGTTGTGGTTCGGACCACCGATTAGAATAAGCGAAGTTTCAAAGTAAAGTAAGAAACCGCAAGCAGGAGAAGCATTATGCGCAAGAAAACTTAATCTAGATAAACTTAAGAACTCAGAAATAAAGTGAAAGATCGAAGAATAGCTAGAAGAAGGGTCAAGCGAAGTAGGCCAACTAACGATAGAGAATGGGTCAGATTAAAGAGAACAACAATAGAAACAGCTAAAGAGATATTGGGGGTAAAACAAAGACAAAGCCCAAAATAATGCTTTGATGAAGACAACCACGCGATAAAAGAAAGGAATGCAGGACATAAAACTATATACAAAGAAGCACTCGAGATAGGAAAAACAAATACGAAGAGAAAAGACGGAAAGCGGATAAAATATGTAGAGGAAAAAAGAGAATATTTAAAAACAATCAAATACTATAAATGGAAGAAGACTTTAAAGGGAATGAAAGCACAAATGCATACAAGCACCTTCAACAACAGAGGGATGGTTTTAAACCAAGAACAACCTTATGCAGAGACGCAACGGGCCAGATCACAACCGCCGCACAGAGAATAAAGAGTAGTTGGAATATCAATAAACGAAGAACCACTATAGTACCACCAACTATAGAAGAGGTTAGGGTGGCAATAGAAAAAAAAATAACAAGCCTGCTTTCCCAGCAGAAATACTTAAAGCCGGAGGCAACATCATGTTAAGAATATTACATGCCCTAATCATAAATATATGGGAGAAGAAACAAATACCTAGCGAGTGGAACAAAAGTATCATATGTCCGATTTACAAAAAGGATGGTAAACTGTAATGCAGTAACTATAAAGGCATTTCGCTCTTATGTACAAGGTCTTCACAAATATCCCCAGAAAGAAACTACAGTCGTTCACTGAAAGGATTATCGGAGAATATTAATCCCGTTCTCGAAAAGAAAGATCCACTACAGATCAGTTATTTACAGTTAAACAAATACTATACTAAGGGTTGGAATGCAGACAAGTAAAAGATGTAGGGCTATCTATAAATACAGAAAAGACGAAGATGTTAAAACAATCAAGATCCAATAGGCTACGGCCAAATTTAACAATAGGAGACGACAACATTGAAGTAGTAGAGCATTTAACGTATCTGGAAGTTAACATCGCAAGGGATCGAAGAGAAGAAGAGTCACATTAGCTAATGGAGCATATTTCGCCTTAATGGTAACATTTAGAGCAAGAGAAGTGCATAGAAAAACAAAAATTCGCATATATAAAACAAGCATATGGCCTATTCTATGATATGGAAATGCAACGTGGACTCTTACACAAACAACAACAGAGGCGGTAAACCGATTTGAACGGAAAATTTTAAGGCGAATCCTGGGAGTGTGAAGGAAAATGGAGTATAAAGGATAAGATGCAACCCTGAAATATATCAATATTTAGAAGAACCGTCAGTTGAAACCTACATAAAACTATAAAAGCTGCACTGCGCAGGCCATATTATAAGGATGGAAGACACAAGGACCACCAAAAGATCGCCCAATGGAAAGATGGAAGGAAAGAGATCAGCAGACAGGTCACGGAAAAGATCAAGTCGCCGAGGACGTAAGAAATATGTTGAACACCCGAAACTGGAGAACGTATGCACTAGACAGAGGAAAGTGGAGACAGAAGATGAAGGAGGGCAAGGCCCAACTTCGGCTGTGGCGTCATAGAAGGAAGAGTGTGTGAGAGAAAAAAAGAGAGAGTGACGTGTATATTTTTCACTTTACATTAAAGAAGTATTTGCCAAACCATCTTATTTGGTGCTTGGCATATTATAGATACTTAGAAACAACAGTAGGTCATGTGAAAATCAAAAACCAAAGAATACCGTCACATTACAAGGGATGTTCTGTTAATTGTTAGTAGCAGCCCATGAATGCTAATCAAAATAAAATCGTTTGCATAATAGTCCCCTGTCAAATGTACATCCGTGTGCTCCTTGATGATGCAAGTGTGGAAGTAGTCTCCATCTCTTCGTTTGACCTTGGAGAAACATAATTTCGATGGTGGCACTCTTGAAAATGGTGCGTTTGAATGCTGCGGGCAAAAAACAAAATGGCCGCCATCGCAAACACGTTTTCCTATTTATATCAGTAACCGTTGGGATTACAAAAAAAAGTTTCAAACAAAAAATGTAGCTACATAGATTCTCCACAGAAAAGCTTATTACAACTTTTTATGTAGGATCAACCATTTTCTCATAAAAAATACTTTTATATTTTTCAAAAATAAAAATGAATATGTCTCAGTATGACGGTTTTGAAACGCCTATTTACATTCTTGACATTATTTTTAGGACCTGTTTTTAATTTATAAACATTTTTCACGGTATTATATTAAGCTATTACTATAACGAGAGATCAATTAAAAAACCAATTAGGGCAGGCTGTGATATGTGTTATACGTTTGGCAGTACTGAAGTGTATTGTCAGTCTATGTCAAATTCGAGATTTGCAGGTTAAGTTTTGTAACAGCCTGTGTTAAAGAATAAACAAAACCTAACCTACTAATCTCGAATTTGACATAGACTGACAATACACTTCAGTACTGCCAAACGTATAACACATATCACAGCCTGCCCTAATTGGTTTTTTATTGATCTCTCTATATTTCTTTGTTTGAAATTATTGTTTTTGTTTCATAGTAGAACACAGTAGAATACAGAACGAAGTAAACATCATGAAGTGTCTGTTAAACTTCAACAGGGCCAGGATTATAATATACTTAAACTAAAGGAAGCGTTTCAAAACTCGACAAATCCCTTCCAATGCAAAACTGATGACCTCATTCATATCCTAACTCAGCGAGTCTTTCCACAGGAAATAAAAGTGTTTTTAGACAGTGTTGCGGAAGTTGGTCAAGATCTGCATAATATTTTCTTAGATCAACAAGTTCATACTAACAACATTCCGTTCTGGGCTCCTATGAAAAAGAACGTCATTAGAACGTGTAAAACGGCAGCGAAAAAGGTTAAAATTACCATCAAAGACAAAACCATTGCCATAAAGACAGACTTATCTCTTATTTCAAGATTGTTGATAGCTTCCAGAAGCAGACCTGATATAGATTTGAGGCACAATTTGAGCAACTACGAGTTTTCAGCACTACCGAAGTCGTTGTTTGCAGTTGACGGGAGTATGCACCATTGTCTAGCTAAGTACAAACTTACGGATGCTCTTGAATCAATGTAAGAAATACCTGCCGAAGAAAACGAAGATGATCATGCTTTCACCACACGTGATGTTTTAGAATAAAACGAAGAGCTACAGGGAAAATCTGTGATAGTAGCTGGCATGGCGCTTCTTCATACCTACCACAAACCTAACACAGTGAAGCATGTAGTGACCTCGGTGTAAGCTTCAACCAATGGATCGGTCTAAAATTTAGCAATTACAGTGAGGTCCATATAGTTTTCGACTCCTACAAAGAAAACTCATTGAAGAAAGCGATGCGAGAGACTCGGCAAAAGGGCTCAGATCCAATGCAGTACAAAATCGGACCAGAAACGAAAATTGGAAGTATACCAATGCACAAATTATTGGCCCATGATAAGACGAAGGACGAACTAACAGAGTTCCTTTCCGATCAGATTCTCAAATTTGGCGTGACCAACAACAAAAGGTTCGTACTCAGTTGGAGGGACAAGGCAGCTTCATCACATGGCGATGATATATCCAGTCTTGTAAGTACGCAGGAGAAGGCCGACACAAAGATCATATTACATGCATCTTATTTACAACAGAAAGGAATGAAAACTACTCATTTGTTCTCCCCCGATACTGATGTCCTGATTTTAGCACTAAGGCGATATCCTCAACTTTCGAAAGATTTTGCATTTTTCCTCGGCCATGGCATGAAAAGGTTGGTTCAGCTAGGTTCAATCTACAAAGCACTTGGACCTCTAAAAGTCTCTGCACTTCCTGGATTACAAGCACTTTCAGGAGCTGATGTAACAGGATCATTTGCTAGCAAAGGTAAAATAAAGTGGTGGAAAGCTTTTAATTTCGCAAGTGATACGCTGCTAGAAGCTTTGGCTAAATTGGGAACTACACTGTCACTCACTGAAGATGTCAGGACTAGCTTGGAAGCGTTCATTTGACAGCTTTATATCCCCAAAACAACACTAACCGACATAGGAGCTGTGCGAAGGTTGTTGTTTACACAGAAACAATGTCAAGATGAGAACCTTCCTCCAACAAGATCTGCACTGGATCCGGCATTGCTAAGGGCTCACCTTCAGTGCTTTGATTGGAATCAGGACCTAATTCAGCATGCCAATAACCCACCACCCTCAGATTTTGGATGGAACAAAGTAGGGAGTGCATACGAGCCTGTTGCTTGTACCAACCCTTGTGCCCCAGAGCTTATCTTGGAACTTTGTCGCTGCTCATGCTCCAAAAGGCGTTGCTCTCCTCCATGTACAGTCGTGTGCAAATAAATCTGGGACAATGGTTTTTTCATATGTAGGTTTAGTTGGAAATTGAAGAATATCTCCGTGGATTTTCTGCTACCAGAAAGAGCTACCGTCAAATGGGGTAAAACGGATCATACAGGGTAAAGCGGCTCACTAGTACACTATTTTACTAATAATTGTGCATCCCCAAAGTCACGCCACTGAATCGTGCCCGCGCATGTGACCACTAATCAGCTGATCTCTGTTGGTATTTTGTTGCCGGTTGTGATATTATAACCTAGTTCAATCGTTCCAGATTAATTAATAAAAATTTGTGTCGGATTTTGCGTTTTCCACAAGTCGTGTAAACAAACTGTTGTACAAAGTGAGTAGAAATAGCTGTGAATCTGTTGAAATACATGTTTGTGTAATAAACTTTCCGCAAAATAGTCATAACCTTAGTTTTGGTACAGACCGGAAATTTATGTACTTACAGATTTTTTTATGAAAAATTGTATGTTAATGGGGTAAAGCGGATCAGGGTTTATTTAAATCCAGAATTTATCTTTCAGACGTAAGGATGCCTCGAAATTATCGGAAGAAGATTGGACCGCGCGGGAATCGGAATTACGTTATGGAATATCTCAAAAGGGCAGTGGCGGCGGTACGTCGGGGAACTTTTAGCTTGAGAAAAGCATCCGAACAGTTTGCAGTTCCTTATACAACATTGAATCGATGGGTGAATGACAAAAACAATGAACTTTTGGCATATGGTAGGCCGCCAGCGCTTAACACTTTGGAGGAGGAGAAATTGGTTGAAATTCTTTTGATTTGCGCCAAATGGGGATTTCCGATGAAAAGTTATGATGTGAGGTATATGGTGCAGCAATATTTAAATCGCAGTGGAAAGAGGGAGGCAAGGTTCCATGAAAATTTACCTGGTTTAGACTGGTTCAAAACTTTCATGCTGAGGCATCCAAATTTAACAATAAAATTAGCTGAAAATACGAAACGAGTTCGAGCAGCTGTATCTTATGAAATTGTAGAATCATATTTCAGTGAATTGAAAGACTCTTTGAAAGATGTATTGCCGTCGAACATAATCAACTATGATGAGACGAACTTCTCTGATAATCCGGGTTCTGTGAAAGTTATAGTAAAGCGTGGGGTAAAACATGCCCATAGAATAATAGACACTTCCAAATCTAGCACCAGTGTTATGTTTGCCATATCAGGAGATGGAAAGTTGCTACCACCCTATGTGGTGTATAAAGCTAAACATTTATATCCTGGGTGGACAGAAGGCGGGTTTCCAGGTTCAAGATATAACCGTACCTCGAGTGGATGGTTCGATTCCTGCACATTTGAAGATTGGTTTTCAACAATTGTTTTACCTTTCATGCGCAATCTAGATGGTCCCGAAGTCATTATTGGTGACAATTTATGTAGTCATTTGACGATCAGCGTTATTGAACAATGCGAAAATAATAACATTAGATTTGTTCTCTTGCCACCAAATTCTACACACCTCCTTCAACCTTTAGATGTCGCATACTTCCGTCCATTCAAAGGCGCATGGCGCGATGTCTTAGAAATATGGAAGTTGAAAAATCGAGGAGTGTTGCCGAAAACAGTGTTTCCAAGATTATTGAATGAAACAATTGAAAAAATTGGAGTAAAAACAACGGCCAATGTTGAGGCAGGATTCAAGGCTTGTGGCATCGTTCCATTTAATCCAGATGCGGTTTTAAGAAAAATTGTTAGCATAAGACCACAGGAAGAACAACAAGATGTTGAAAGAGCAATGGAAACAACGTGGTCCGATACTATTGTGACACATCTCAATCAGATGCGATCTGGAGGTGAGCAGGCTCCAAAAAGAGGGAAAAAAAGTTAATGTTTCAGCAGGAAAGAGCATTGGAGCAGCTGATCTTCTACCAACATTAATTGAACCAGAGCCAGACGAACTCGAGTTTGACAACCACTTGGAACAAGATATAGAAACAAGCGACGACGAAGGGTTGAACGAAATATCTGAAGAAAATGTTTATGAAGGAGAGGAAGATAATATGATAGAAAAAGAAAATTCACCTTCAACGTCAAAAGAAGATGACCCCAAGATATTGCCAGAACTATAAGCGTAGGGGATTTTGTCATCATCAAATTTGAAACAAATAAGAGAGACAGGATGTATATTGGCAAAATAGAATCCGAAGATGGAAATGAATACACAGTTAATGTGTTGAGAAAAAAAGAAAGGACAAAACAAATAGTTTTTGTTTACCCAGATGTCAAAGATGTTGCAATCATAAAAAAGTGTCAAATAATTGAGAAAGTGGTAGGACATGCTGGGAGGAGGGGAGAATTCATATTTAGACATGTTTGTGATTCAATTTTAGAGTAGTCCGAAGTTCTGTGCGAAAAGTCCAAGGAATTTATAAATGATTATGTTTTTATTTTATTTTGGATTTAAGGAATTTTTTGTAATATTATTTTGCCAAAATGTACATATATAATTCATTTATTTACACACTTTAATACATTTGTATAAGAGAATACTATTTTATTTTCATTAAAATGTTTGTGAAACACCGATTCTACATTTATTTCACCTTGTTTTGCCTCTCTCTCCTTCAGTATTCACGGAAACAATTTAAAAACATTTTTTTAGGTGATCCGCTTTACCCGCAATACGTTCAAAGTGGTTTTAAAACCAAATAATATAGGTGATCCGCTTTACCCCAAACGATGGGGCAAAGCGGATCACCTTTAAAAAAAATATACGAGGTGACACATGCGTTACAGAAAAAAACTAATAAGTGGATCAGATAGCAGAAAAATGCACAAATAATATATATTTTCTGCAAAATTTAACTACGTACCTTACAATGCAAAATCGTAAAAAAACCTGAAATTTTGATCCGCTTTACCCCGTTTGACGGTACATTTTCATTTACTTGTCAAAGTTTAATGTAACTCTTTCTGATAGCAGGAAATCCATGGAAATATGCTTCAAATCTTAACTCAATTTACATATGAAAAAAACATTGTCCCAGATTTATCTGCAGACGACTGTACATGTCAGTCAAATGGACTCCGGTGTACTGAAATGTGCAAGTGCGAAGGTAATCCCGATCGTTGTGACAATATGGGAGAGTGCGAGCTAGACGATGATGAAGATTTGGGTCTAAGTGAGATTTGCATTGAAAGTGACGATGATTGTAATTAAAAATGTAATTGTAGGAGTGACAAGTATGATTGTCTCTACTCTCTCTATATAAATCTGTAAACATTGTATTTCTTTCACAGCATTTTCATTAAAGGTTAAAGCTATAGTGGTACTTTTTATCTTTCAATTTCCTACTGCACAACATAAGGGAAAGGGGATATTTTGTAATTTATTAGTGTTTAATGTATTATTATTAGAATTATCCAGTGGCTATGTAAATAATGTCAAGCATGCGCTTGCAAAACCCTCATACTGAAACATTCATTTTTATTTTTGAAAAATATAAAAGTACTTTTTATGAGAAAACGGTTGATTCTACATAAAAAGTTGTAATAACCTTTTCTGTTGAGAATCTGTGTAGCTACATTTTTTGTTTAAAACTTTTTTTTATAATCCCAACGGTTACTGATATAAATAGGAAAACGTGTTTGCAATAGCGGCCATTTTGTTTTTTTTTTCGCAGCATTCAAACGCACCATTTTCAAGAGTGCCACCATAGAAATTATGTTTCTCCAAGGTCAGACGAAGAGATTGAGACTACTTCCACACTTGCATCATCAAGGAGCACACGGGAGCCTGTTTTTGTACATTTGACAGGGGACTATAAAGAGGAAGCTCACTTTTGATATTTTCCAGTTCTAACAGAGCGTATAGAGAGAGCAATTTTTGTTTTTTAGAAATTGTTTGTTGTGCTACACATTATAGAAGGGCGGCGGAATGCTTTACGGACCATGATTTTCTACGATACCGGTTCCGTGGATTGAACGTAGACGGTGTATGTTACAAGACGAACCGAGACCTGGAAGACCTGTTGTGCTGAAAGTGTTAGTCTGTTTAAAGAAAATCGGAACAAAACTCATACAGAGATTCGACAACTAGGTATTGGATCATCCGCAGTAAATAAATAACATTCTACTATATATGAAGAAGCTTACACATTTGTGATGAATGTGTTAATCTGTTTAAGGAAAATCGGAACAAAACTCATACAGAGATTCGACAACTAGGTATTCGATCATCCGCAGTAGATAACAGTCTACTATGTATGAAGAAGCTGACACATTTGTTAACCTAAGAACAAAAACAAGCACGAACAAACTAGTGCATGTTTATGTTAGAAATGTTCGATATAGGATCTTCATAGCATATGTTCAATCAATATTTGTTACGGGTGATGAAGTTTGGGTCTATAATTATGACTCCCAGGCTAAATAACTTTCGAGTGTTTGGATTTTTGGATGTGAGGCTACGCTAACAAAAGTTGTTCGCGGTAAAAGTGCAAACAGAAAAATGATTGTTGCATTTTTCAGACGCAGTGACTGAGTTGCTATAACTCAGTTCGACGATCGTTTAACTGCAACTTCTGATACGTATACAGAAGTTTGGTTTTGTCAAGTGATCGCCAAAAACTGGTTTGCGTAGCATTTTGTTACACCATGATAATGCAACTCCGCATACGCCAAAAAAAAAATTGCTAACTGGTCATTTACCCTCCATACAGTCTAGAAATTACCCCCAACCATTAACTTTTGTTTCCAAAGATTTTCTGAAGCAAAGGCAACGGTTGATGAATTTCAGGGATATTTGACAATATTTCAAGAGCCAGTCCGAGTTTTACTTATACACTATAATCGAATTCTTTTATCCTCTAGTTGTTTGTGTACCTTTAATGGGCATTACTAAAGTCAATTCTACAGCCTTCCAAAAGATAAAAGTATTCGATCATATGGTACCTAAAATAACAGAAGAGCCCTCGTACTTTCCTACAATTAGAATGCTTAGTAATGTGAATAATAAAATTTGAATATTTCAAAAAGCATTATAGTGCACAAGTTATTCAATTACGTCATTAAAACTACACCAACTTGTAATACTGGCGCCTATCCCATTTAACTCTTTATTATACTCGACTGAGTCTGCAGAAGGGCGTACAGTAGCCGAAATTTATCTCCCTCTACAATTTGAGCCACTTAACAATGTGAGGGTTCCAAAGATTGCATTTTAATCCGGCTTTCTCAAATTATGAATCGCGCTGCAGGTGTATACAATTTTTACTTTTTAATGATAACGGTCCTAAACCAAAAGCAATATCGCTCAAAAGCGCCACTAGAAAACATAATACAAAATAAATTACCAAAAGAACAAAATAAGAAGCGAGCTGCAGAGAAACTTATTCAACAAAACACACATTAAAGTAGCAACAGAAATTATAATTCGGGCCCGCATTTTCAACCTGAATTTGCAATCGGGAAAAGCTCTGGCGTGGAGAAGAAATTTGCCGCTCTTCAGCGATACCGTTAAAAGGCGGTAAAGTTTGCCGGTAAGTAACTTTGGAGAGACAAAAGTAGTAATTTTGCACGAGGGTTCTCAAGTAATAAAAACCCTACTCGGAGCGTAACGACAACCTTTATAGTGTTCAGTAAATCATGCCGAATCTACAAGATAAAATACACGGAGATATTCAATTATCTGCTATAGCGGAAGGCAAGCGAAATTGTTCTTTCGGTGTATCAAAATGAAATTACGAAGATTCTTTCGGGCTTTTGGAATGCATGCTGTGTAAGTGTGCGCTAATAATAATTTAAGATACTTACCATTCCGTTATCTATTCCCCCATATGGTGGTTGTAAACCCGGTTTCTCTGAAAATAAATAGGGCAATTAGTTGTCAATTATTTAAATGTGTATAGCTTTAAAATACACTAACAAGTATATACGAACGAAAACGGCATGTTATCATTATACATTAAAAGTTTTCAATTTGTTGCTTTACTAAATTTTTATAGATAATATAAGCTCGTTCTGCTATGTTACACCTCTTCTATGTATGCAATGTAATAAGCATATTTGTATATAGCTAATATCATATTTTTGTCTATAAGCGATATACAATTAAAAAACAAATACAGTATGAGTCAGAACTTTTTAATCACACAAACCAGTAGGTTTCTATTGCCTTAAAAAAAGTTGAATTCTAATCATTCATTTAGAAAGCAGTATTTTAAATTACCAGCTTAAATGATACTGAAGAATTTTTAGTAATTTTAGATGGTCGTTATAACTATCTGTTAGATACTATTTATATAGAAAACGAGTTGCTACCTTTGACATGCAACTCATATTATGTACAAGGTGCCCCAAAAAGTAGTGGTAACTCTTCCGAATTGTCTCAACAGATGTCGCTTTATCTAAAGTACAGCGACCAAATACTTATAATTTTTAAATTAAGTGATACCAACTCAATTTAAAAATTATAAGTATTTGGTCGCTGTACTTTAGATAAAGCGACATCTGTTGAGACAATTGGGAAAAGTTACCACTCCTTTTTGGCGCACCTGGTATATGCAAGATATATTAGAAACGCAAAAGTGAATTAAGACTAAAAAAGTACTTCTTTGCAAATGTCTTTTGCTTTTGGACAAAAATATTTATAGCAAGAAGTATAATTAATTGTGATAATTCTGCCATCCTCTAAACGTTATTTATTATTTTCACAAATTTTACTAAGGTACTTCTATGAGCTGAATTTTCAATAATTTTCTTCTATCATTATTAAACACTACGTTGATATTTCAGGTGGAGGAACAGTTTTTTCAATAGTTTTGTTACTTTTTCTATTAACCCTACAAATTGTAATGGTAGTGGGTTACACTGATTTTAATTTTGAATATAAACAAAAGTGCTCTAAAGTATTATGTAAATAGCAAAAACTTGATCAATACCAGAATGAATAAAAAAACACGAAGGTGTTTAATCGTAGTTGTTAGTAGGCTGTATCAGAATTAGCTGTATGTGACACGTACACTCATTTTATAAAAGAGATCATCCCACATATTCACTGAATTATTCAATATTAAAATGCATAATATGTATGAACTGAAAACAAAAGAAGTTAAGCTGAAAATCGAAGCGGTCTAAGAGTTACTCAACAAATCACTAATAGGATCATACATTTTTATAAAAAGACCCAACTGACAGTGGCGTAACTATAGACTCTAAGACCCTATTTTCACGAGGGGGGGGGGGGCAACGACACAGGAAACGGGTCCTAATCGACAGAACTATTTTTTAACTTTATAATTTGTACTGTTAATAGCTTCTGAACACAAATATACACATAAAAAGGATTGCTTGGATCATCTACAATATTATTAGTAAACCTAATTAAAGGAAGGTAATTGTGAATGGGGTCGTACAGTCATGACGTCATTTTCGCGCGAATTTTGAAGTGTCGTCATTCCCAAATTACTGCTTTAACAGTAGCCCTTATCGACATATGCATTAAGAGATAGAATATCGAAAATCAAATTTGCCGGCGCTTCATCAAGTTATAAGAAATATTTAAGAAGTTTTATGCCTAGAAACGGAATCGGATGCTGTATAGTTTTTTCTTCCATATTTGTAAATAATTCGGTTTTTATTAATCTTTTAGATGAAATTGAAATTCAAAGAACGGAATGGCATGCCGGTACGCGATGCATTATGAGGATGGGGCGTTAAGTGTTAGCTGTCACTCAGGGTTTCCTGACTTAATAAAAAAAAACCTGACAACTTGGCAGATAAAACAAACACTAACAAATTCTGTTTTTTAAATATTAAAATTAAAAGCCAGAGATAGCAAACACGTAAATACACCTTTCAAAAAAAAATTAGATGACCTATCCCTTCCGGCTATAGAGATCAACGCAGCAAAAAATATAGAGGTAAATAGAGCAATAAATGAATTTGCCGATCTGCACAACTTTTTTAGATTGTAAATGCCAAATTATTGAAATAAAACTGAAAAACATTCGTATCCCAGTTTACAGATATTTGGATGTGCCTGGTGTATTGATAGATTTACGTGTATTTTCTTTAAATTATAATGTATATAATAAAGTAACACGCCACCTGGGTGGTCGAGTGGATTAGCAGTCTGCTTAGCAACCAGGTGGACATGGGTTCAAATCTGGCCGTAGCCGAAAAGTTTCTTGGAGCGGCAATGGATTTGAATTCATTAGTTAAGCAAATTCAAAACCTGAGAATTCTAATTGAAAAACGTACTAAATACAATGTCCCACTCCACCTAGCTTTCGTGGACTACGTCAAAACTTTTGACTCCATAGAGCTATGGGCAATATTTAGTGCAATGGATAGATCGAGGTAAAGAAATTTACTCAAATATATTTATGAAAACGCTACAATTAAAGTGAAAATCGATGAGGAACTTGAAACACAAAAAATACTTGTACAGCGAGGAGTAAGACAGGGAGATCCCGTTTCTCTGAAGTTAGTCACATTAGCACTAGAAGATGTGTTTAAACAACTAAATTGGGAGAACAAAGGATCAAACGTTGATGGTCGATATCTCTCACACCTCCGATTTGCAGACGACATTGTATTAATAATAAGTAACAATCTAAACGAACTGGGCGACATGCTTTTAGAACTTAAAATAATGTCGGAGAAAGTGGGTCTAACGATGAATTTAAATGAGACCAAAGTAATGACACCTGAAGTAACACCAGTGAACATTGGCGGTGTCACTATCGAAAACGTGAAAGAATACGTATACCTTGGTCATTTAATAAAGCTCGGAAAGGAGAACCAATAAGCAGAGGTGAACAGAACAATCCGGATGACTTGGGCTGCCTCCGGAAGATTAAGTTCAGTCCTCACAGTGACATCCCAATAAACCTCAAATCGAAAGTCTTCAATACCTGTATACTTCCTGTCTTAACCTACGGAATAGAGACAATGACACTGACAGTTAAATCAGCAAATAGACTCGGAACAACCCAAAGAGCGATAGAAAGAATCATGTTAGGCGTAAATCTCAGAGACCACATCAGAAATGAAGAGATACGAAGTTAGACAAAACTGAAAGATGTCATGAAAAGAATAGCCACTTTGAAATTGAATTGGGTGGGTCATGTCGCCAGGCAAAACGTTAGAAAATGGACTAAACATATATTAAACTGGCGCCCTAGAAGACAAAAAAGAGGTGTTGGACGTCCACAGAGAAGATGGATAGACGATGTGAAAGAGAAATTGGGAAGAGGGTGGCGGCAAGTGGCAAGGGATAGATCAGAATGAAAAAGACAAGGGGAGGCTTATGTCCAGGAGTGGACGGAAAAAGGCTGCTAAAGAAGAAGAAGAAGAAGTTAAGTTGGCTATAAGGTAGGTTTAGAATTGTTGAGTATGTTTGAATGCGCGGGGGGAGTAATGTAAGTCGCGTGTGGCCCGTTGCCTTCGTTGCACTTCCCGCGAGGTATGAATGGCCCTCGGCACCGAGAGGTAAACAAGGCTATAGATAATGAATGCATGAATAATAAAGTAACTTAAGATTGTATTTTAGCTTTTATGTCATGTGTATTTCGTTATTATAATATGGTTTCAGTATGGAGGAGTGGTCAATTTTATAGTTACGCTCACTACGGGTGCAAATTCTAAATTACACTAGGTAAACACACAGTCGTTTTGTAAATTGAGTACTACGTCCTTACGATTATGAGGAAATAAAGTAGCCGTCGAAGAGGTGATACTAACCATATAATTCAGACATGGGGCGTATAAACCACTGGGCCTTACTTGTCGAGCATACCGAAGTTATATTAAATAACTAATCAAAAGGTGTCAATTTTCTGCGCACTTAAAGCATCTCAATAAATTATGTAAGCCACC
This sequence comes from Agriotes lineatus, assembly GCA_940337035.1. Classification (NCBI taxonomy): domain Eukaryota; kingdom Metazoa; phylum Arthropoda; class Insecta; order Coleoptera; family Elateridae; genus Agriotes; species Agriotes lineatus. The sequence goes on from CALNHX010002285.1 coordinate 56,739, forward strand.
TGTCGCACTTTTGTTCCCAATTGTGGTATGCTTGCTACATAATATCGCTCACCGAAAAATATCGATTTAATGCTGAATGCTGATTAAAGGATCAATCAAATACCACTTATCCGCAGATGCTGTTTAATTATCGGTTAGATAACCGCCTAACTTCAAAGGAATTTACTACAGTTTAATTAACCCAACACAACAAACCAGTGTTAATTCGCAGGAACCAGGAGGTAATTTTCAATTCTCGATACTAACGAGAATCGCCCGCATACTAATGTCAGACCAGTCCAGAGACGTTAGTGTGCTCCGGTGGACATGTCTCAAACAATGTTACGGTCAACCTAGTGCCTCTTACACGTCTAAATGTTATCTTAGAATGTCATTACCATCCTTTGTGCATGGGGTTTATGCTTTCATGCACCTCTGATTCTACATGTAAGCTAGAGAGCAATAATTTAACCGGGATACAATTGCTACGATATAACTTCCGCAAAATTTGTTTCTCTGATATAAATTATATTACTAATGAACTTCCCAACGTTGAGATACTTCGAAATTCTATTGATTATATAGACGTTTCTTAAACCCGCCAAATGAACAACAGATATAAAAAATATGCATTCAATTAAAGCGATTAAAAAATGTGTACTTTAACAAACTGTTTCTTCAAAAAGCCAATATCCACATCAGAAGTATGGATAACATTCCGGCGTGAATAATCGTTTCAAACGTAATATTTGCAAATACATCCCCTTCAGGTCATAGTTACCACTACTAATTATAGCTTGCATTATAAGCCAGGGTATTTAGCAGCGTCCAGCTACAGCAATATCCCTCTCAAAATAAATTATTCTGCATGGAAGGACATTATAAAACGCAGGGGTTGTAAATAGATAATTTAAACGTAAAGTGAGTACTCATACCCATATGATGTTCGTCAGTCCATTAACTGGTGTTGTAGATTGCCCTTTTCAATTCCATGGAGGACGCTTCTGAATTACAACCGAATAAGCTCGAGTATCTATCACAACTTAAATTTAGGTTACTGATTACTAGCTATTCCCTAATAAGATGCAAAATAACATTTTTTTAAATATAAATAAATACACGAACACCATCAACGATTTACAAAAGCTACATTGCTAACACAAAAAAAACGTAGCTTTAAGTTATTAATTACATTAGTTACGCATGATTCTTCGTAATATATTTGAATTGTAAATTGCAATAATTGATAACGCAACATTTCCAATGGCTCGTTTTTTTGGCTTGATGTGTTTGAATGCTTAATAAAAATATAAGTTCTGCACTTTGCCGATTTAGCTACGTGTAAATGGCGAACCCCTTTAGAAAGCTACAACTACTACTGGATTTAGAGGTCAGGGTAGAATTTAAATCAGTCAAATCGTAATAGTATATGTTTCGACAAAGCGGAAATAGGTATTGAACACGTAGCCCTCAAGGTCCTCTATGAAAATGAGATACATTTTACCTAATTTTCTGTTCAACGCCACAGTTTTGTCGAAACTGAATATTAATTTAATGTCTGATGGTACAGGTAATGATTGGTGAATGCCACTGATCATTTCAGTAGTAGCAATTCAAAACCCTTCAATCAAGGGGCAACTTATGTGCTGACTTTTTAATTTGTGTCCAGGTGAGGAGTGTTCTACAAGTGTTTTATGCATAGAAAGAAAATTGATAGTTGTTTTTACTACTCTCCCTCTCTCTTTAAGCAGCACTTTCTGTCCACATTCTGACATACGCCCCCCCTGTTTCTTTCCAATTGTTCCTAGCCTGAGCTAACATTATCCAGTTTTCCCGCGCGACTTTTACGATATCATCAGTCCACCTCGTGGTTGGTCTACCCACACTTCGTCTTTCTCCCCATGGCCGCCATTCCGTTGTTATGCGTGTCCATCTTTCATGTTCCATTCGGGCCACGTGTCCTGCCCATCTCCATTTTCCTCTAGCAATAATGCTAATTATTTCTACCATTTTTGTTCTCTGCCTTATCCATTGTAGTGTTTTCCCGTCTCGTAGTAAAGGGGCCTAGGATCGCCCTTTCCATATGATGCTGTGCTAAACCTCTTCATTGTTTTAACTGTGAATTGCCATGTTTCCTTTCTATATATTAATACTGGGAAGACGCACCGTTGTGTATGTTGTGTTTCAGCTTGCCGAAAGCCGACCATGCAAGTCTTAGTCTTCTTTGGATGTCTGCAGTATGTAATTCTTCGTTAATTTTTATTGTTCGTCCTAGGTAAATTATGTTATCAACTTCCTCTATTACTTTACCATCTATAGTTATGTTCTGTATCATCTCCTCTTGTGAACTTTGCATGGTTTTTGTTTTTTTTCAGGTTGAGCGTTAGTCCTACCTCTTTCGATTTTTGATTTAGCTCTGTTGGCATATCTTGTAGCTCTTGTGATGTTTTTGCAATTAATATTACATCTTCCGCGTATCTTCTATTGTTCAGGTATTTTCCCTCAATTCATATTCCTTTTTTCTCCCATTCGAGTTGCTTAAATATGTTCTCCATGGCGAGTATGAATAACTGTGGAGACATCGTGTCTCCCTGTCTGACTCCCTTTTCCATATGTACGGATTCCGTTGTAGAGTATAGTTTTATAGTGCATGCCGCTTGTATATACAGGGTGAGGCACATAAAGTGTTACAGAGCAATAGCACTCAAACTATTGATCATATCCAAAAATGTTTCAGACAAAAGTTTCAGTGTTCGAGAAGGCCGTCATCCTGGACCACCCTATTTTTTATCGGTGGAGGCGCTGAAGCTACGTCAAGGTCAACTCCAGATTTTTAAATGGAACTATGTATTTTTTTTCGATGACATTATTATCGATTTTAAGACAAATTCAGCTACCTGCAACACAAGGTCATTCTAGTTAGCAAAGTATGAAGATAGTCAAAAAATCGAAAAATATCGGAATAATCACTTTCAAAGGATCCACTAACCTTGGTTTGGTTCTACCTACAGAAGATGCTCGAAGTGATGACCCTCGACTTGTAAGCACTTGTTAATTCGCTGATGAAAAGATCGTCTAACTTCAGCTAACATTTGTGGTGTAATTTCGGTACATGCTCGTCGTATTCTGTCTTTCATGTCGTCAAGCGTGGTAGGTGCTACCGCCATTACGCGATCTTTGACAAAACCCCATAAAAAGTAATCTGCTGATGTTAGATCTGGCGATTGAGGTGGCCAAGCTACAGGACCGCCTCGTCCTATCCACATTTCGCCAAAAATATCATTCATCACTTGTCTTAAACACCGAGCATAATGGGGTGGTGCACCGTCGCGTTGACTCGTGTTTGTTGCACTGTTGCATTTTTCGATTTTTCGACTATCTTCATACTTTGCGTGACTAGAATGACCTTGTGTTTCAGGTCGCTGAATTTGTCTTCAAATCGGTAATAATGTCATCGAAAAAAAATACATGGTTCCATTTAAAAAAGTAGAGTTGACCTAGACGTAGTTTCAGCGCCTCCACCGATAAAAAAAATAGGGTGGTCCAGTATGACGGCCTTCTCGAACACTGAAACTTTTGTCTGAAACATTTTTGGATGTGATCAATAGTTTGAGTGCTATTGCTCTGTAACACTTTATGTGCCTCACCCTGTATATATGTTCTTTATGAGGTCTGTATACCTTGAGTCTATTCTGCTTTTATTAAGGCCATCTAGTACTACCCAGAACTCTATTGAATCGAATGCCTTATTATAGTCAAAAAAGGCCACATGTATATCTACAGTGTGGTCCATTAAGTGTGCAACAAATGGGAAACTTTTTTATTAGTTGTACAATCGAAATTTAAATATTGCCAAAAGTTAGTGCATGTTCGATAACCATATCAGATGCCCTTAGAATGGCTTCAAGTCAAACAATATACGGGGCAGGACAAAAAATATGAAATTCGTTCAAGAACAAAGTTACCTTATTTCAAAAAATATGGCAAAATTTTATTGAGAAAAGTTGTTTAGAATTAAAAGTTATGCTCAAATACAAAGTCACGGCCTCCTATTCGAATTTTGATTCTTTTTTGGAAAATTTTGTATTACCCCCGTATGATACATATTTTTATTATTTTGCTTTTATATGTATTTAAAGTAGCCACAACCACATCCCTTTTAAATAACTTTTAGCAACTTGAAGCGTATTTGTAAAATTTACTTGGATTTATAGTTTTTTAGGTAAGCGTCCACTTCATGTTTGTTGCAACGATATTTAACAGAACTTTAGAATTTCGCAAATATTCTTTTTAACAAGGCAAATGCTTTACTAATAATAATTTACATATGAAAAACTCTTAATAAAATCAGAATAATAAAAATATGTATCATACGGGGATAATACAACATTTTACAAAAAAAGAATCAAAATTTGAATAGGAGGCCGTGACTTTGTATTTGAGCATAACTTTTGATTCTAAACAACTTTTCTCAATAAAATTTTTGCTATATTTTTTGAAATAAGGTAACTTTATTCTTGAACGAATTGCATATTTTTTGTCCTGCCCTGTATATTGTTTGACTTAAAGCCATTCTAAGGGCATCTGATATGGTTATCGAACATGCACTAACTTTTAGCGGTATTTAAATTTCGGATTAACAACTAATAAAAAAATGTCCCATTTGTTGCACACTTAATGGACCACACTGTATATTGTATTCCAGTGTTTTTTGTATTAAGTTTTTTAGTGAGTGAAGGTGGTCCATTGTGCTGTAGTTTATCCTAAAGTCAGCCTGTTCCGGTATTTGATAAGAGTTCCAGCTTGTTGGACAATCTGTTTACCAATATTCTAGTCAGCAGCTTATATGTTTGGCACAGCAGGCTTATTGGCCTGTAGTTATCTAGATCTATTCTGCTTCCCTTCTTATGTATTAACACCATCAAGACATTTCTCCAATCATCTGGTATTCTTTTCTGTTCTATACATTTGTCGAAAAGTAGTTTTAGTTTTCTTAGCAGTTGTTCACCCCCATATTTTAGTAGCTTAGGGATCACTTCATCTTCACCAGGTGCTCAGTTATCCTTCATTTGCTTTATTGCCTCTCTTATCTCAGCTAATTCTATATCTGTAATTTCTTCTGATCCAACATTTGTTATTTCTTTTACCTGTTTTTGGTTTTCTTGTTTTCTTTTTTTAGAGGTGTACAGATTTTGGTAGAATTTTTGTGCATTATTTAATAGCTCATCTCTGTCCGATATTATATTTCCTTCTTAATTTCTCAGTTGGTTTATTTCTCCTATGTTTGGGGCCATTTTCCTTCTCAACACCTTAAGACTTTTGTTCTCTTCTATTGCTGTTTGTATTATTTCGTTGTTAAATTTTAGTTCGTCTTATTTTATTTTCTTGCGTATAGTCTTATTTAATTCTGTATATTCTACTGTACCTCGTTTTCCTTTACTTGCCATCTCAACTCTTTTATTGATTAGATCCTTCGTTTCCTTTGTGATTTTGGATTTTGTGTTATTGTGATTATTGTAAGTTTTTGTTATTTCGGCTCCGGTTTCTACTACTGCCTTTGTTATTTTTCTATTGATATTTTCTAGTGTGTCGAAACTTTTGATGTTGCTATGCCAGAGTTTCCTATCCAGTGTTTTTTCATATTCTCTTTTTGTTTTTATGACGTTGTTGTCTATTTTCCTTCTATTCTTTCGGATAAGTTTACTTCTCTCTATTTTGGTATTTAGTTGTATATTTGCGCGTACCAGTCTGTGATCACTTCCCGTGGTAAAACTACTGCTATTATTGATCTATGAAAATCCTGAAAACACCAGTCGCTAAATAAAAATGATATTAGAGTAATATCCCTACCATTTTAAATTTACTTACATTTACATTGCAATCTTTTTTTAAATATTTATATCATAGACAAGTAGCTACTGCTGATTTAGTATATATAATTATTTCCATACGATGAAGATGGCAATAAACACGGAGTATAAAAAGGCCACCCTGTAGGGTCCAAAATATGCCTATTTTCGTCAAGGGTAAACGCCTGCGCTATGTGCAAAATACTACATTTTCGCATAGTGATCATGAAAGTCGTCTTTTTAACGAAAAATCGTGAAGAAAGTATCACTTTTTTAACGAAAATTGTAAAGCAAGCAATTTTTACTTACTTTATTGAATGTAAATTGTCAATTTGACAGTTGTAAATTGTAAAGTCTTTTTCGACCGAATTTCGAGGTACAAGAGATCACTATGCCAAAAAAACGTCTACAACACGTATGAAAGCAACTTTTTTTACTCATTTGTATGGTACACTCGAGTTTCGTCCTCGTTAATCAAACTGCAAATACTTTTATAACTAGTTGTACAATATACTATTATCCAACACCTCCTAGTTATAAGGCTATTACTAGATAGATTTTTAGACCTCTAAAGTGGCTCATAACCCACTAGTGAGAGTGAGTTATGAGTAGCTTTTCATATTTTGTTTCTATGACGAAAATGTACAATATCATGTTGCTAGTAGATAAAGTATTTTATTACATAAAGCCAGTGACGGTTCATGACAATTGTCTGACAATGGTTTGAAACATATGTTGGTCCATCACATTGGATTCCAAAAATTCGCTATCATTAATTTGTATGATACTTTAATTTCTTAACCTCATATCAACTGCAAGGATACTGTCCAGAACTTCATTTTTTATAGTTTTGGATGTACCTTTAAAAACTGCTGCATTAATCAAATGTTCTCTAATTCTGAAGAAAAATCTATTTACTCTCTTAAAACCCCACGGTTTTCAGAGTCCCCTCTTTCATAATGTAATCTTGTTCCTAATCCCAGCTCTCCACCTGTCTTTAGTCACCTGTTAATTATATTTAGTTATATTTTATATATTATAAACTGAACTTGCAGTCATTTTAAATACTAAAGGTTGCACAATATTTCCACGAAGTGATACAATCGGCGGCTGCTGAACTCTTGGATCACATTACATGTCCGGGAGCGCAATATTTAGTAAATATTGTGATTATCTTCCGACGTTGGAGCTGAAAAATCATGAGCCCTCGCGTCACGTTGAAACTACTGAATCGCCGCTTCAGCAACGGTCAGTTTTTCGCCGTATTTTCCGTACAATTTCAGGCTTACATCGTTGACCGCACAGGCCCAGCTGTTTAGTGCAATTATACGAGCGAGCGCTCATTTAGCATGCAGTACGAGAATTTATTATCTTATGCACAAATAACTATTGGAACCGAATATGATAAAAATAAATGATGCAATATATTTTATTTTCCATTAACCTATTATTTCTTTTTTATATCTCAGATACGACGTATATAAAGCAGTATATAAAGTACTAGGGCGTTATGGACTGCTCTGCAAGCTTTTCCACGAGCATTGATGTTCATAACCCTCGGGCAAGAGGGCCTCGAAAGGACATAAACAGCTTCATAATGCTCTTGGTACATAAATAACGATTTAATTATAGAATGGTTACTTCTTTCTAATGGTAGCTAGGCTTTTGACGGCTGGGATGCTTGAGCCCCCGAGCCTCTAAAAAGTAGCCGTCCATTCATAAAGCATTACAATATATTGGAATTATACAGCAACATTTAGCAGCCTTGTTGTGATAATGTAACGATGAAGTAACCATATTTAAAATGATCTAATGCAGAACGCGGAAGGACGGGCAAATCATACTTATATGTACAAGTACCTACATCCCTATATATGAATGTGTGTTGTGCGTCACGTTTTCATGGGCACGGATCGGGTCACACTTCGTCCACGATCGGCGAGATCGTCACTGCGTCTTTTAAATCACAACGATACGATACGTGAGCAAGCGTTATTTAGCCGAATGCGTAAAGCATCTGATTAGCAATCGGATTGCCTGTGAGAATGCAAATTTAATGTTACAGATTGTAGTTTTTCTTTGGGAGTTAATATAATTCACGTTACTAATTATGTGTTTAATTTTACAATTTCATTCTTATGGGTTTGACCATTTAATATATAATTTTAAACACTCTTCATTCTTCAAGCGTCATTCAATCTAACAAGTTATATTTCTTGAGGAGCGCAGACAAAATTTTCTTCTCTACCTTCTTTATTTACAAATCAATTTTAATGTCAAAATTCTTTTGATTATAGCAAGACCACCTGTGAACTCGACTAAAAGCTAGTGGGTACTACATACACCAGGGATGAGCAACCCGTGGCCCGCATTTTGACTTATAAATTCCTACAGTGACCCGCAGCCTCACTGTACCCTAATTCTCATTAAATAACCTTTTTCCACATATACCTTTCGCCGTTTTTTTAATAGTATGTATTTCTATTAATGAGTGTTTTATTTCTGTAATTTTTTATACTAGGTTTATTTTGTTAATAAAGAGATCATTTGAGTTGAGTTTCTTACATTTATAAATTTGTAGCTGACCCGTTGTAAAAAAATATTGCTGAATGTATTCAGAAAGCGTATTTAAATTTAAATTGTTATATACACACAGATCTTATTTAAATAAGATTCAGAAAAAAATGCTCTGCGATTCTCTTGTATTATCCCAGTTTTCATATTGTTCTGAAATTATAGGTCCTTGTTTAGATGTTGATACCAGAAATAGATTGCAAAGGGTGCAAAATTCATGTTTGAGGTACATTCACGGTATACGTAAATATGAGCACATTTCACATAAGTTGCAGGAAACAAAGTGGCTTAACATGAAAAATAGATGCTTATTACAAACTGCATGTTTTTATCATAAATTGATACTTTGTAAAACCCCACCGTATCTCTATAATAAAATAACTTTCAGGACGGACGTGCATAGTTTAAATTTGAGGTTTAGAGGTTTAATTACGCCACCTCAACACCGAACCGCTTTGTTTGAAAGATCGTTTACATTCAATATCAGTAAAGTATATAATGAGTTACCATTATCATTCAAAACCCTTTCTGTTAAACAATTTCGAATAAAGTTATTTAATTTGTATCTAAAATCTCAAGAAACGTGAGTGACCTAAATTAACGAACTTTTTAAATTTACCACTTTTTAATAAACAAAAATTTTGAGTTTGCAAGAATTGCTCGGACTTGAAATATATTTGGAAACGACGGGCTTGTATTTGTATTTTGTGTTTGTATTTTGTGTTTGTCATGTGTATTACTTAAACTTAAAAATTTAATTTATATTTGCAAGGTTCAGATGAAAAACAGTTGTACTGATCTGGACCTTGAGATTTTGAAAATATTTTAATTTGTATATGGTTTTTTATATATCTGTTTATTTTCAAATAAAAACAATTATTATTATTATTATTATTATTATTATTATACACGTTCTCAACGAATTAATTTTTGTATAAATTAGCTACCTACTTACAAGCTCAATGAACAGAAATAGGGAGACAATCGAAATCAATTCACGGGTTTTTTATAAATACTTCACTGACAAATGTATTTCCCGAGAACTTTCATCGCTATTTTGTATAGTAGTATTATCGTCACAAGAACTTTCAAAATTATATTTCACAAAATGTACAGATGTTTCTATTGATAGTTGAGTTTTCTGTTGTCCATATTTTATTTAATTCGAAAAAAACGCTCCGTGAGAGCATTGGTCCATGGCAGGCATAAGCAATACTCTACAAATTTTTTGATATTAACACAGATTAAAGGGTTTAGGTTTTTCGTGAGAAAATGCCTTTTTCGGGACGTTTACTTTCGAAGGACATGTTGGTCAAAACCAGGACGAATGGTCACTTCCTAAGAAGTCTTATGCATACTATATCTACAGAGGATAATGATTTCTTTCGGTCACAATTTTTGTAATATAGAAACTGCTTTCTACTCCCGGTCGATGAAAAATAATCTTATATCCTTATGTTTTTTGACTTTTCAAGCGATAATTTTCTAATAAATTTTTAATTAGACTGATTAAGCAACAGTTGAAAATATAACCAATGCTATACTAAAATTATCAACTTTTACATGTTACCAAAAATGTGGCTACTCTTCATTTATCAGCTGAGTTTCACAAAACTAGTATACCAGTTAAGAGTTAAAATGAAGATATACAGCATGCCCTTGTTAAATTATTAAGTCTATTCCACTATTCCCTAATGTGCAATTAGTAACATGTAACATACACCGATCATTCCTTGATTTTACTAAAATGCCCATCAATCTTTAGCTTGGATGTGTTTCATTCATAATTTTTACAGCGTAACATGTAGGTGCTAAGGGGTTAGAGCAAGCTAAACGTAATGGGTTGACAGGTAAGCAAAGGGACAAGACAGGTAAGCAAAGGGACAAGCATCACAAATCGAATCCTGGCTACCTGAATCTGCAACGCTGCTACAAATTTCGCCGCCAGCGCGACAGGAGGAAGATTACCAACCATGGTGTCGTGGAAAAATTCCAAAGCCTGGATTTGAAAACGAAAGATGTCATTATAGCTGATAACCGAAGCGATCTAGTAAGATACGGCTGAACCCTAAACTAAGGTTACTGAGTCAATGAACTATCCAATAAAACAACTAAATAAACCAACAAAAAATACGAAATATGAAAAAAGTCGGCTTAAGAACTCGAGAACGCATATAATTGCCAAAGCAAAGACTCGGTTGGTTAGAAAAGGCAGATGTTATATAGAAAAGCGTAACAGCATAGATGTGATGCCCGCACTACCTTCATCTCTTTTAATCTTAGTAGGCGTGTTACGTCTATTCCTTCCGAAGTTACGGGCGTCCGTCGTGGCTCGTTGCCGCGGATCATAAAACCCATGGCATAAAAGCATTGTAAAAGGAGAATGAACTGTAACTGTATACGACGTAGGGTCCAATCACCGACATAATTACACATGAATATGACCCATACGACGATCGCAGAAGGGCTGCGTTTCCGCGGCCAACTTTACGAGCTAGGAGGAAAGCAGTAGTTTTAGTTCTTTACTAATACAAACAAAGCCGGCGTGGCCGGTAGGTAAGCGTTTAAATGCCCCGTTTTACATATAAAATTACACAACGTTCCAATTTATCGTTGCGATCTGAGATGGCCGAATACGAAAGTGCGTGAGTTCACATATCGCTTTGTTATTCGCTTGCAGCGAGATAGTCATGCTGGAATTATCTAACAAGCTGCAACTATGTTGTACTATCTTCGTAATTGAAAATGCGCACTTTATAATTATTCATTACACATACGAGTCGTACCGTGGAAGTTCAAGGTTCTATACTACTGTCCGCTAACCCGGAAGCAAAAATTAGCTGTTATTGCAAAGTAACAAATATTGCCCTTTAGACCAATAACAATAATAACTAATAGATAATAACTACTTGTTTAATCATAGGCGAGTCTGATCGCTATACAAAATTTGATAAGAAATCAGCAGACGTAATACGATAAATCCAATAAATAATATCCATCTTACAAAGAAACTATCACAGCTTTAAATTAATGAAAACTATTTTTGCATCATGAAAGTCGTCTTTTAGAACGGAAAATCACAAAGGAAGAACTACGTTTTTTGACAAAAAATCGTAAAGAAAGTCTCACTTTTTAACGCAAAATCGTGAAGAAGGTAACCCTATTTTAACGAAAACTCCTAAAGTGCAACTTTTTGTAACGTAAAATCGTAAAACGCCACTGTTATGACAAAACATCGTAAAGAACATACCACTTCTTTTAACGAAAAATCGTACAGTACAATTTTTTAATGCAAAATCGTAAAGAAATAACAACTTTTTTAAAAGAAAAATCGTACGAAGAGTGCCACTTTTTGTAACAAAACATTGTATGTAAAACAATACTTTTCAACAAGTCATTAAAAAAATTACCATTTTCTAGACGAAAAATCGTACAGAAAGCATCACTTTTTGTAAAGAAAAATTGTAAAATACTGCTATTGAACAAAAAATCAGTAAAGGACGTACCACTTTATTTAACGAAAAATTGTAAAAAATCCCACTTTTTAACTAAAAAGCTCAAAGAAAGTTACCCCTTTTCCATCGAAAAACCTGAAAGAACGTACCAGTTTTTACTCAAAATCGCGAAGGAAATTACTTTTTTTTTTAGCGAAAACCGTAAGACAAGTGCCAATTTTTGTTAAAGAAAAAATTGTAAAACGCCACTTGTTTAACAAAAATCGTAAAGAACGTACCACATTTTACCACGAAAAAGTCGTAAAAAACTCCACAAACCACAAAGCGTAAAGGAAGTAACCCCTATTTCAACAAATAGTCTTGAAGAACGTACCACTTTTTTAACGCAAAATCGTACACATTACCATTTTTTCCGAAAAATTGTAAAAAAATACACCTTTTGTTAACGAAAAAATTGTAAACGACATACCACTTTTTTTAACGAAGAATCGTAAAATAGATATTTATGCATTAAGGGAGATATGAATATGTTTTTTCCCCGAAGTTGACATGTGTTACAGACCGAGGGCTCTCCCGAGGTCTGTAAGTCAACCGAAGGTAAAGAACATGAATATCTCCCGTGGTGCATACAATATTTTATCTACTAGCATATTCGTTAAAATAGTATGAAATTTCAAAATGTGATAATGACATTTAAAATTAGAATATGTAAGTAACATCAAGGATTGCCTCATTGCATGGTTGCTAAGACGTTAATTGTAGTTGCATTGTTACCATGAGTTTGAGGGAGAAATAATTTGACAAGTCCCTTGGGAGTTATGAGTAGCTTTTCCTATTTTGTTTCTATGACGAAAATGTTCAATATCATGTTGCTAGTAGATAAAGACTTTTATTAACGAAAACGTGTTAGGTACTGATTTTTTAAACGAAAAATTCTAGGGAAAGTAACCCCTTTTTCAATGAAAAATGGTTAAATAAAGTTACACCGTTTTTAACAAAAAAATCTCCACTTTTTTATGAAAAAATGTCAAATACCACTTTTTCAACTAAAAATCGTAAAGAAAATATCCCCTTTTTTTAACGCAAAATTATAAAGAAGGTTGTATCTTTTTAAAAGAAAATCGTAACGGAAGTAAGACTTTTAACGCAAATTTCTAAAGCGGCTAACACTTTCAAACATGATTTTTTTCGAACTAGAAAATGGTGCGGAAATATCCGTTCCGGGTATTTCTGAATCAGAAAAGTGGTTTTCGAAGTGATGTCTGTCTACGAGTCTGTCAGTCTGTGAGTATGTGTCCTCTCCACACCCCAAACGGTTTAATCGATGTTTCTCAAAATTATATATAGGTTTTTAATATAAATTCTGAGATCCCACTGAGTTTTGGTTAAAATCGGGTAACCGGAAGTGGTACTTGACTCTCATGTTTTTTTTCCGTTTTCCAGAAAAATTACATAATTGTTTCATAAAAATTAAATTTCATAGAACAAGATCAGGTATTGTACAATTATTATCTACCACTTTTGTTCAAGGTTTTTTGTAAGTAGTTTTTGAAACAATTCCAAAATTAGATATTTAGAAAAATACTCACTTATAATACCATGAGTAGTCAAAGTTATGTCGACTATTTTTGCGGTGGTGTCACGAATGTCCATTGCGCTTTGGTACGATTAGGACGAGTGCGATAGCACGAGTCCTAATCCAAAGCGCAATGGACATGAGTAGTGATACCACCGCAAAAATAATCTACTTAACTTTGACTAAGAATGGTATTCAAGGGACTATTTAATGAACCAAACTACTTTTTCAAATTAGTTTTCAGTAAATCTAGCAACAAACTACGCAATTTCTATAGTAACAGAACACTAATATTGACTTTTTCTAATAAAAATAGCATTTGTTAAAAATAGTCACTTGAATACCATCTAGGAAGATATATCCGCTGATATTTTTTTGATTGTTCAAGAAACGTCAGAATTCTGGATTTTCATTGGTTACTTTTTGACAGATGACAGGTGAATTGAATAGTCTCGAAAATTCAAAAATCATGTGAGACTATATTTTAAAAGCCTGTTATATATTACGTAATTTTTTATAGCTTTTGTCAAATACGCTTTTTGTAAGTACTTTCTGGAATAAATCGCAAAATTAGATTTTCACAAAAAAATTCTCTCCAAATATACAGAAAATATATTTTTTAAACTGTTACATATTAGGTACTTAAATATTATTTCTGTCAAAATAGTATATTACGATACTAGTGTATAAGTACGCCTTTAAAGCACGTGTGACGAGTTTAAGAGTACGACGCAAAGCGGAGTGCTTTTAACGTCGCTAGTGCTTTACTTATACACGTGTATCATACGCTATTTCTTCTACGATCGTAACAGAAATATAAAAACTTATTTCGGTGACACTTTTTCCGTCACAATAGCTGGCCATAGACACACGTTTAAAACCGCCACGAATGTAGTTTTTCGTGGAAGTTTTGAACGCGTGTCTATGCCCAACTTATGGCTGCGCATATGCACACGTTCAAAACCGACACGGATGTACTACATTCGTGGCGGTTTTAAACGTGTGTCTATGGCCAGCTATTGTGTTAGACATTTTAGGTTATGTTGACATTCAAATTTACGGCAACCAATGGCAAAGTGCTAAAAAGACCGCATTCGGGCGCTAATATTAAGACTTAAGAGTGCTACAAACGTCACTTGTGACACTAGAAACTGTGCAAAAAGTCATTTTAACACGATCGTAGATAAAAGCTTTTTTGTAGTTTTTGCATTTTTTTACAAACGGTAAAAGAAAGCCGTCTGGTGACCACACCTAATTAACTATTTTATTGAAATTGTGAATTGTCAATTTGACAGTTGAAGTTCGAATGTCCTTTTTTAACAAATTTACAGTTACAAGATATCATTATGTGAGAAAATGACGCATACAGTACGTGTGACAGCATATTTTTCACCGTCGTGTGCCGAACTTCAAATTCATGAAAAAAGTATTGCTTTCGTTACTTGTACAAATAACTATTTCAAGAGTTCGTAGCACAGGTTGCGAGGTGCGACACATTTCTTGGATTTCCTACAAGTACCTACAATAGCGTACGACACACTTATAGAAAATCACAAATACACAACGTTGTTATTTTGCATTTAAAAATTGCAAGATATGGCCTATTTACGAAAAACCGAAAAATGAAAACGAAAATGATACGTTCAATATTGAACGTAATGTTTGAAATGTTTGCATGCAATTTTTTATAGACAGGGTGTCCCAACCGACCTATTCAATTACCTTTCGGAGACGCAGCAAGCACAACACAATGATGGAATTAAAATTTTCATATACCACGAATGATATATTTATTTAACTTCGGGTCATTTTAAAATAGTTTGTTCTACAGATTACAAAATGCATTTGTTTTTGTATTCTTTTCTCTTTTGTATTCTCAACTCGTCCTCAGTTTTCAAACCATTAAAAATTATTCTTCATCTATTTCATTGTCTAATCCCCCTATATCTAAAAAAAAATACAATTTTAATTACGTTTTTTAGGGCTATTTATGCAATATAGATTTCCCCACTACATACATTGTGTCTGACGTGATACGGAATATAGCGAAATTCGTTAATTTTTGTTAGAAATACAAATAAAATGGCACCGTAAGCGGAAACCATAAGTTGTGGCATATTCTAATTTGAAAATGTAGATCAAAGAGCCAGATCCGGCACAGCATCACTGCGCAGCGGACACTATGCAAAGGCGACGTGTGTCCTTAACAAAATTTACCATTTTCCCATGTTCAGCATACCGTTAGACACACTGTATACAGGGTGTTAATTAAGTACGTAGACAAACTTTAAGGGGCGATTCCTTGATCAATTCTAAGATAAAAAGTTCAGACAAACATGGGGCCTAAACGGCTTCGTTTTCAAGATACAGGGTGTTGAAATTTAAACAAAAATGATTTTCTTTTCAAAAATCTGGAAAACGCCTAGAGGTATTGTAATGAAACTTGATGTATGTTAGTATTTCATAAAGTGGCATTGTTTG
Source organism: Agriotes lineatus (assembly GCA_940337035.1). Taxonomy (NCBI): domain Eukaryota; kingdom Metazoa; phylum Arthropoda; class Insecta; order Coleoptera; family Elateridae; genus Agriotes; species Agriotes lineatus. Next base: position 72,653 of record CALNHX010002285.1, read on the forward strand.
GTTAAAATAAATTTAATTTATTTCCACCAATGGCGTGCATCGGGGCCACCTCAGTTACCTTATTTCAAAAAAATCTGATACGCTACTGTTTTTTAGTCAATACAAGTTTTTTAGCTTTATCTATTGAAACTATACAAAAGATGTATCTTTTATTTTTTTGATAGAATAAACATTTTGCGAGAAAAATGGAAAAATCTGTAACAGTAATTTCGTACATTGGACGATAATGGGACCTAAACAGCTTTGTTTTCAAAATACAGTTTAAAGGAGCTTTTAAAAAATGTTATTTAATAAAAAACAATCTTACAATAGCTACAAAACTTTTTTCTAAAAAACAGTGGCGTACCAGATTTTTCTAAAATAAGGTAACTGAGGTCGCCCCGATGCACGCCACTGGTGGAAATAAATTAAATTTATTTTGACTGAACAATGCCACTTTATGAAATACTAACCTACACCAAGTTTCATTAGAACACCTCTATCCGTTTGCCAAATTTTTGAAAAAAAACTGTTTTTGTTAAACTTCAACACCCTGTATCTCGAAAACGAAGCTGTTTAGGTCCCATGTTTGTATGAACTTTTTATCTTAGAATTGATCAAGGAATCACCCCTTAAAGTTTGTCTACGTACTTAATTAACACCCTGTATATAGTTATATTTTAAACGACCATTTATTTCGAATTAATGTAAGTATGAGCGCTTACTTTTAGGACAATCATAATTATTGAAATACCATTTTATCAGATATCAAGTGCTTGTAATTTTCGACCGATTTTTTTCTATGGCGTCTATAAGTTTTGTACGCAAATCTGCGAAAAAGGCAGCCAAACGACTACCCTCAAAAGTTTAAAAACAAATATCAAGGCATATATAGAAAGAGGACGAGATATAGCATAGGTATGAGAGATATCTTGGAAAGGCGATAGCTGTACTCGATCAATGATTTCAGGTTATCAAAATAAAAGTTTTTTTTTAAATCACATCATCATTTGACGAAAATTTCCGACATTATAAATCCACTTTCAGTTGAGGAAAATTATTAATGAAGTCAAATTTGAATGCTAAAAGGGTAGTGCAATAGACTCCTGTGCTACAATTCAGATTTATTTGAAGATGCAGCATCATGTTAGATGTTACTACGCATTTTTTTTTATCATACTACAGTTAATAAAAATCTGGTGTGATACACGCACACAACTTCCTTTTACAGTGATCTTATAATTAGCCAAAACAATGATCTCAAATTTTTAAGCATTCGTAAAAATTTTTCAAAAATTACAAATTCTACAAAAACCGTACAAAATAAAGCGTTAGTTGAAAAGACAAATGTTCTCCAGAATTTTAAGCTGAATTCGAAAATGTAATAATATATCGGGCGTTCTATTTAAAATAGGAGTTAATAAAAAAAAATAGAAAACAAAAAAACAAAAGAAACCCATTTTAGAAGTATACAACTGGAAAATCACCTACCTCACATCAATACACATTAAAAATGTGGAGTTTGAAAAAATCGTTAAAGCCTTTTTTGAAAAAATCGAAAAAACTGAAAAATCACAAGGGTAAACACCTACTTCCGGTTATGCGATTTTCTTCAAAAGCTTGCTGTCGCATCTACATAGTACACAAAACTTATATATGAAGTTTCAACGCCATACCTCTTTTCGTTTTTGAGATATTCTGTTCACAGACAGACAGACACACAGACAGACCAATGAAAACAATCTGGTGTGATACACTCACACAACTTCCTTTTACAGTGATCTTATAATTAGCCAAAACAATGATCTCAAATTTTTAAGCATTCGTAAAAATTTTTCAAAAATTACAAATTCTACAAAAACCGTACAAAATAAAGCGTTAGTTGAAAAGACAAATGTTCTCTAGAATTTTAAGCTGAATTCGAAAATGTAATAATATATCGGGCGTTCTATTTAAAATAGGAGTTAATAAAAAAAAATAGAAAACAAAAAAACAAAAGAAACCCATTTTAGAAGTATACAACTGGAAAATCACCTACCTCACATCAATACACATTAAAATTGTGGAGTTTGAAAAAATCGTTAAAGCCTTTTTTGAAAAAATCGAAAAAACTGAAAAATCACAAGAGTAAACACCTACTTCCGGTTATGCAATTTTCTTCAAAAGCTTGCTGCCGCATCTACATAGTACACAAAACTTATATATGAAGTTTCAACGCCATACCTCTTTTCGTTTTTGAGATATTCTGTTCACAGACAGACAGACACACAGACAGACCAATGAAAACAATCTGGTGTGATACACTCACACAACTTCCTTTTACAGTAATCTTATAATTAGTCAAAAATTTCATTTTTAATTTTTAAGCATTTCTCAAAAATTTTAAAAAATTACAAATTCTACAAAAACGGTACAAAATAGAGCGTTAGTTGAAGAGACAAATTTTCTCTAAAATTATAAGCTGAATTCAAAAATGTAATAATATACCGTGTGTTCTATTTAAAATAGGAGTTAATTAAAAAAAAACAAAAGAAACCCACTTTAGAAGTATTCAACTGGAAAATCAACCATCTCACATCAATACACATTAAAGATGTAATAAAAATGTAAAGTTTGAAAAAAATCGTTAGAGCCGTTTTTGAAAAAATCGAAACAAACTGAAAAATCACACCTACTTCCGGTTATGCGATTTTCTTCAAAAGCGTGCTATCTCATTTACATGGTACACAAAACTTACATATGAAGTTTCAACCACTGGGACCAATGGAAAAAAATATATCGAAGATCTGTTGAAAACTCAATTTGGAATTTTTGGGGTGAATCCAATACTTCCTTTACCGTAAAAGGAAGTAAAAAACACGTCCCCCGTATGCATTCTCCCCTTGCAGTCGTGATTATATCATTACAGTAATCGTGCGATCACCAAGATGCCTTTTCCTCGCGAATTAAAACGTTGATTTTGTGTACTATTTTCTCAATTTTGCACAGACGCCTGTTGTAATTCCATTTAATTTTTTGTGCAGACATTACTTTTAATACAATTCCAAGATGAAGATATACAGCGCACTTGATTGATATAGTGAGAATGATTATTTATCTGTGTTTATCAGATATGATCACGACTAGTTAGACATTAATTACTTTCTATTCAATTTAAAAATCGTTGAGCTATTTGTAATTGACTTTTAGAAAAAAAAGCCATAAAAACTATTATGGTTAAAGTATCAGCTTTTTATTTTTCAGTTTATTAATTGCTGCAAATCTACCGTTCGTGGATAATATATTAGAGGAAGAGCTTAACACATTAACGTTTTATCAAAATATTACGCAAATTTTTCAGTCTTGGCCGATTCTTTAGTTAAAAATATATCGTGTGTTCCAAAAAGAACTCATTTAGGGTAGGCCTTTGAAAGAAAGATAGAAAATCTAGTCATGTCTAAACTTGAAGTCTGTAGGTGAATTTCAGATTGCAATTTGTTTATGAACACATCTGTCACTCTGACAGACAAAAGTTTACACTGCATTAAGTTTAATTGCATCAAACAAAAAGGAAAATAAGATGGCATGTACACAACAACTAGTGTAATAATCATAACGGTCAATAAAAATTGTTTTTGTTAAGTATTTTGTATATTTTTAGGATAATAATTCAAAGTCAAGTTGTAATTTAGTTCTATCTGACATTTGAACCAAAGGGTATATCTCAAGTTACGGCAAACTTCAATTTGATCATGGCATGCTGCGAATGAGTTTTTTTGGAACACACGATATATTTCCATGTTGGTTTATCATATCAAGCTTCACAGATGTTTGTTCATGCTTGCATTACAAGTCATTGAGGCTGACATTTACCTGCTCAAAAATGTTAAAGGAACAGGCTGTATATGTCAGTGTCAATTTCATTCACGACTATTAGCTTGATGTGCCTCATTTGTTGAAAAGTCAATTTTAAACTTCCACTTTCGTATACCCCATTCTCTGTGTACTTTTACTTGCATTTTTGCACAATTGAGCTTTTTCTTCGTTTACCGCATGAGTTTCCATAATTACGAAAGCTGAACGGTAAGTCATGACATATGTCCCTAAATTTAACACAAGTCGACTAGTTGGTAATAGTCATTTATGGTACAAGTATGTTATATTACAAATAATCCACGAATTTCATAAAGCCTGACAGTGCTACCACCACAACAGTAGTGAGTGACTTATAGTTATCTCACTAGTGGATTATGGTTTTTACCTTACTAGTGGGTTATGGGCCACTTTAGAGGTCTAAAATCGATCTAGTTATAGCTATATAACTAGGTGTTGAAAAAAATAAATTTATCCAACGCCTCCTAGGTAAAATTCGCCCTTGTTGGGAGACTAACGATCGAAACACCATATCCAAAGACTAAAAGTACAACAAAACCAAGTGGCAACACTATTAATGTTCCGCCATGAACACACATTATAGATGTGTAATCTGATGTCCTTTTAGTTGTAAAACTGTATTTTATATAAAGTGAAAAACTGAGAACAGCCTTCCTAAACTTTCAGGAAAGAAGTGCAAGACGGATATAACAGTTTATATGCCAAAATACAAAACGTTAATCAAATAAAAAGAAAACAAAAAGCACGTACAATCGATCACTCTACGCGATAAATCCCCTCTTTAGAAGCCAACTGGCCAAAATAAGTAAAAGAAACTGATACTGGTGTATTTCCAATTCCTGGCTAATCGTACCTGAAAGAAAGACCGTTTGTATATAGTAAGTGCTGTTAGAATGGACTTAATTGAGTAAACAATAATAATGTTATTAATTAACGTCCGAAATGAACAAGTATACTAAGTAGGCAACATTCGAATGTAATAATACAATTTGCGTCTTAGTTTCGAGTAATTAATATTCCGCTGTTGTGTTGCCATCGAGCAAATGTCAAAATGTAATTACTGAGACTAGAAATCCGGCTTCATATTAGATGTATATATATACACGCTTACTTTTTCGTTCAAAGCCCTAATTACCTTGTTAAGGCTAATTCAAGCTTGTAATGTCAAGTAAAAGGTGTAAACGAGATATATAATTTACATATTAGCAGTATTCCATGCATATTGAAATTTGTTTTAACAGTTAAAATGTTATTCTAAATGAAAAAGTACGTTCGTTGCGCTCGATTTAATCCATCTATTTCGTAATCATGGCAATGGTGAAATCATATTTATCTACATCAGTGCTCGTAATTACACCAATATTTTAATTTTGCTTGCGGAACAATTAGACATTAAAATAAAAAGCCGTTTTAATAACTAAATTAGGTACATTAAATAAAGTTTTTGCTTTAGTCTGTACAAGTTGTACAGTAAGCAGAAAAGTCTTATCGGAGGTCGGTCGAACTTTCAAAGAAAAATGTATACTGGCTGAACTACAGCCGCCACTTAAAAATTTGACTCGTTGCCAACTACGATCCATTATGTTGATTTCCAAGTTAGTGTTTCGCTCGTTCGTATGAAAAATGGAACGACGACTACTACAGAGATTTTGCACAAATTATTACAATTACAAAACCCATTTCACGGCAAAATTTACTTTAAGTTTCTAAGCGCAGAAACTGATACAGTACAGTTAATGTATTGAGGTCGATTTATTGTTTTTTATAATAGGTACACAAACCGAAACTATACTAACAGGAAATAATTGAAACTTTTGAAATTACACGTATATGGCTACATTTTTAATTCTATACATTTCCAACTAGCCTTACGTAGTGAGTATGCTGGTCACGTCGACATTTTCTGTAAAACAAGTCTCAAAAGATGTAACCGGAATGAACACCAAAGGAAGTCCGGGTTGCGGCTTAATGTTGTCTTGGTCATTTTTGGCTGCAAGTCTTTTTAGATAATATTTTAGCATATAAACTCATTTTTTAGTTCAAGTTCGATCAATTAGTAATCATTTTTCAATAGCTTGTTCAATGAAGTATATCCCTATACGTGCATTTCAAAGGCTTACTAGATCCTAAGCCGAAAATATAACATAGCAAGTTTTATGCGTTTATGAAATACTGTCTACATGAGATCTACTATTATGTTCGATGACAAATAGCAATATCAATTTTTATTGATAATTATGACAATGATGTTAAAATATACATCTATCTATCTATACATATATAAAGGAAAGTCACAACCCTGACTAATCAACGCAGAGCCATAACCACTGGTACTACGAAGTTGAGATTTGGGTGAAAGGTTCAATTTGTTACGTAAGGTAGTGCTAAGAAGGGGTTTTTCGAAATTCTACCCCTAAGGGGGTGAAAAGGGGTAAAATGTGTTTTTACGAATTCCTCAATATCTCTTACACCCGCTGAGATATCGACTTGGTGTTTACGTGCAAAGATTTTTAATGCAAATGCCTAGAAACGTATTTCAGGATTTTGCCCTAATCAACCCCTAAAGTTTCAAATATGGATTCGGGGTGAATTAAAGAAGCCTTCGTATCTCCTATGTTTCTTGAGTTAGAACATTCTTTTTTGGCATATGAATGTACTTTTAAAATATCTAGAAAGGTGTTTAAGGATTTTTTTAAAATTTACCCCTAAGGGGGAGAAAGGGGGTAAACTGTGTTTTCACAAATTCCTCAATATCTCTTACACCCGATGAGATATCGACTTGGTGTTTACTTGCAAAGATTTCTCATGCAAATGCCTAGAAACGTATTTCAGGATTTTGCCCTAATCTACCCCTAAAGGTGCAAATATGTATTCGGGGTGAATTAAAGAAGTCTTCGTATCTCCTATGTTTCTTGAGTTAGAACATTCTTTTTTGGCATATGAATTTATTTATAAAATATCTAGAAAGGGGTTTAAGGATTTTTTTAAATTTACCCGTAAGGGGGTAAAAGAGGGTAAACTGTGATTTCACTAATTTCTCAATATCTCTTACACCCGATGAGATATCGACTTGGTGTTTACTTGCAAAGATTTCTAATGCAAATGCCTAGAAACGTATTTCAGGATTTTGCCCTAATCTACCCCTAATGGTGCAAATATGTATTCGGGGTGAATTAAAGAAGCCTTCGTATCTCCTATGTTTCTTGAGTTAGAACATTCTTTTTTGGCATATGAATTTATTTATAAAATATCTAGAAAGGGGTTAAGGATTTTTTTAAATTTACCCTTAAGGGGGTAAAAGAGGGTAAACTGTGATTTCACAAATTCCTCAATATCTCTTACACCCGCTGAGATATCGACTTGGTGTTTACTTGCAAAGATTTTTAATGCAAATGCCTAGAAACGTATTTCAGGATTTTGCCCTAATCAACCCCTAAAGTTTCAAATATGGATTCGGGGTGAATTAAAGAAACCTTCGTATCTCCTATGTTTCTTGAGTTAGAACATTCTTTTTTGGCACATGAATTTATTTATAAAATATCTAGAAAGGGGTTTAAGGATTTTTTTAAATTTACCCGTAAGGGGGTGAAAGGGGGTAAACTGTGTTTTCACTAATTTCTCAATATCTCTTACACCCGATGAGATATCGACTTGGTGTTTACTTGCAAAGATTTCTAATGCAAATGCCTAGAAACGTATTTCAGGATTTTGCCCTAATCTACCCCTAAAGGTGCAAATATGTATTCGGGGTGAATTAAAGAAGCCTTCGTATCTCCTATGTTTCTTGAGTTAGAACATTCTTTTTTGGCATATGAATTTATTTATAAAATATCTAGAAAGGGGTTAAGGATTTTTTAAAATTTACCCTTAAGGGGGTAAAAGGGGGTAAACTGTGATTTCACAAATTCCTCAATATCTCTTACACCCGCTGAGATATCGACTTGGTGTTTACTTGCAAAGATTTTTAATGCAAATGCCTAGAAACGTATTTCAGGATTTTGCCCTAATCAACCCCTAAAGTTTCAAATATGGATTCGGGGTGAATTAAAGAAACCTTCGTATCTCCTATGTTTCTTGAGTTAGAACATTCTTTTTTGGCATATGAATGTACCTTTAAAATAACTAGAAAGAGGTTTAAGGATTTTTTTAAATTTACCCGTAAGGGGGTGAAAGGGGGTAAACTGTGTTTTCACTAATTTCTCAATATCTCTTACACCCGATGAGACATCGACTTGGTGTTTACTTGCAAAGATTTCTAATGCAAATGCCTAGAAACGTATTTCAGGATTTTGCCCTAATCTACCCCTAAAGGTGCAAATATGTATTCGGGGTGAATTAAAGAAGCCTTCGTATCTCCTATGTTTCTTGAGTTAGAACATTCTTTTTTGGCATATGAATTTATTTATAAAATATCTAGAAAGGGGTTAAGGATTTTTTTAAATTTACCCTTAAGGGGGTAAAAGGGGGTAAACTGTGTTTTCACAAATTCCTCAATATCTCTTACACCCGCTGAGATATCGACTTGGTGTTTACTTGCAAAGATTTCTAATGCAAATGCCTAGAAACGTATTTCATGATTTTGCCCTAATCTACCCCTAAAGTTGCAAATATGGATTCGGGCTGAATTAAAGAAGCCTTCGTATCTCCTATGTTTCTTGAGTTAGAACATTCTTTTTTGGCATATTAATGTATTTTTAAAATATCTAGAAAGGGGTTTAAGGATTTTTTAAATTTTACCCCTAAGGGGGTGAAATGGGGTAAACTGTGTTTTCACGAATTTCTCAATATCTCTTAGAATAAAATAAAAGAATTTCTGAAATTTCATCCCCATGTGGTGAAAATGGGTATCTTGCTATTATTTATGAATACAACATTTAATAAGTACATATATTTTTGATTTTATCTCATTGTTACACTCAAACTATAGTTTTAACAATCTATACAATTACATACACATTTCCAGGGGGTACGTGAAGAATAAACGAGTTAAGGAGAACTTGTTTAGGAGAATATTGTTTTCTTTTTACCTACAAAATTGTTTTGCAGCCTTTGTTAGTTTAACGTATTGAATGAGGGGGAGGGGGAATCCCAGAATTCATTTAAGATTTAGAAGAAGAAACAAAAATGTGTAGTCCGTACGAAGAACGGGCATCTTGCTAGTACATATATAAAGGAAAGTCATAACCCTAACTAATCAACGCAGAGCCGAAACCACTGGTACTAGAAACTTGAAATTTGGGTGCAAGGTTTAATTTGTTACGTAAGGTAGTGCTAAGAAGGGATTTTTTGAAATTCGACCCCTAAGGGGGTGAAAAGGGGTAAAATGTGTTTTCACGAATTCCTCAATATCTCTTACACCCGATAAGATATTGATTTGGTATTTACTTGTAAAGATTACCAATGCAAAACCTACAAACGTATTTCAGGATTTTGCCTTAATCAACCCCTAAAGGTGCAAATCTGAATTGGTGGTGAATTAAAGAACCCTTCGTATCTCCTATGTTTATTGAGTTAGAACTTTTTTTTTTGGCATATAGATGTATTTTTAAAATATTTAGAAAGTGGTTTAAGCGAATTTAAAAATTTTAACCCTAAAGGGGTAAAAAGAGGAAAAACTGAAAAGGAGTAGGGGGGTTAAAATTATTAATTTTTTTTGCTGTGAGTTCCATTTCACAATAAAATGGGTTAAAAGGGATTTTTTTAAATTCCGCCCCTACGGGGGTGAAAAGGGGTAAAATGTGTTTTCACGAGTTCCTCAATATCTCTTAGACCCGACGAGATAGCGACTTGGTGTTTACTTGCGAATGTTATCAATGCAAATACCTAGAACCGTATTTCAGGATTTTGCATTAATCAACCCCTAAAGGTGCAAATCCCTTCGTATCTCCTATGTTTATTGAGTTAAACATTATTTTTTGGCATATAGATGTATTTTTAAAATATTTAGAAAGGGGTTTAAGGGAATTTAAAAATTTTAACTCTAAAGGGGTAAAAGGAGGAAAAACTGAAAAGGGGTAGGACGGTAAAATTATAATTTTTTTTCGCTGTAAGTTCCATTTCATAATTAAATGGGTTGAAAGGATATTTTTTAAATTCCACCCTCACGGGGGTTGAAAGGGGAAAATGTGTTTTCACGAGTTCCTCAATATCTCTTAGACCCGATGAGATAGCGACTTGGTCTTTACTTGCCAAGATTATCGATGCAAATACCTAGAAACGTATTTTAGAATTTTCCCCTAATCAACCCCTAAAGGTGCAAATCTGGATTAGGAGTGAATTAAAGAACCCTTCATATCTCCTATGTTTATTGAGTTAGGACATTCTTTTTGGCATATACGAATTTCTCAATATTTCATAAGGCCCTATAATGTAACAATTTTGTTTTACTTAGAAAGGTTACCTGTACAAGTTCCTAAAATCATAATTCAGGATTGTTCACAGATCAACTCCTAAAGGTGAGAATTTGGTTTCAGGGGTCAATTATAGACCCTTCCGTATTTCCAGTGGTTCCTGATGATCATGGTTTTTGGGCATATGTGTGTTTTTTAAATCTTTAAAAAGTGGTTTTAAGTTTTTATTCTAAATTTCATTGTGAAAGGAGTAAAAATGGGGTAAAAGTAAAAAAGAAGTTAAAAAAGAGGTTAAAGTTATTGATTTTTTTCGGGTGTCCAGTTTAGAATAAAATAGAAGGATTTCCGAAATTCCACCTCTAAGTGGTGGAAACTCGTATGTTGCTACAATTTATGAATACAACATTTAATAAGTACATTTATTATTTTTATTCTCATTGTTATACTAAACCTATAGTTTTATCAATCTATATAAGGAGAACGACAATTACATACACATTTCCAGGGAATACGTGAAGCATAAAAGGGTTATGGAGAACTTTTTTTGGAAGAATATTGTTTATTTTTTACCTACAATATTGTTTTGCAGAGTTGTTAGTCTAGAATTCGTTTAGGATTTAGAGGAAAAAACATTTGTAGTCCGTACGAAGACTATAACTAAATCGATTTTAGACATCTAACGTGGCCCATAACACACTAGTTAAATAAAAACCGTAAGTCAGTCCCTCCCTTATTATTGGTAGCACTGTCAGGGTCAAATAACAAACAAATACTATCCTACTAACCTCGAATTTGACATAGACTGACAGCGCCACCAACAATAAACTTCAGTACTGCCAAACGTATATCACAAATCCCAGGCGACTTTTAAATTAATATTTCAGTTCATTCAAGAAGACCGGTGTTTCCTCTTCACTACTTAACAGGGTAAGGTTATATTATAATATGATGCACAGTCAAAGTGTACAAGCTTTAGGGATCTGAACCACGAAATGATGTTAGAGATACATCTTATAGACGTAACAATGCCACGCTTGCCGAGAGAATAAAAAATAGATGCTAACACGAAGATTCGAATCCCGCATTTTATGGTCGCATTTGAGCTAGCTAAAAGACGGTCTCTTTTAAATGTTAATACATAATTGTATAAAATCCGTAGTTTCTAAAACATGGATGACAACATTAACCTTCAGCTAACTCCTTACTAATTATAATCAAATCTAGCCCCACGCTCCAGGTAAGAATTTCGAGCGACCAAGGTGTGAACCAATGATATTTGATTGTAATACAGTATCAAATAATAGATGGTTTGTCGGCAAAATTATGGTTTATTTCAAATTACAGAATTAAAATTCTCTGAAATTGTAATTGTTTTTTTTTACCCTGTTAAATTGCAATTTATTAAAGTTTAATATGATGTTATGTCAAAGAGGCGTTTTCTTTTAAAGTGGCCATAGAGTGGTATTCTATTGTAATATTATGATACACAGAGAATATTGTTTGCTATACATGGCTAACCATCCCTAACTTTAAATTAATATTTGCGAAAACTAGATACATAGATGATTTAAAACTATATGTGCATTTCTTATTGTTGGGAAACGTAACGGTATAACATCAGAAATGGGTAGATTACTCCATTCAGCTATTAAACGAGGTGTAACAATATCAATTTTAAAAAAATTGTGTACCTAAATACATAGTTGGTTAAGCAATAATAGTGGAACATAAATATTAATATAAGTATAAATATTAATATAAGTATTTTTAGTAACTTCTAATGGACCTTACAATCCTAAAATCCGCCATTTAATACGCCAGAGTATTACATCTATCTTTTTGTGAGTCGGATTAAAATCACAGAAGGTAAAACGGTTAATGACGACTTTTGTTAACTTCATAAAATCTAGAAAAAAATACTTAGAAAATACCCATGACGCAAAAAACGATCAAATATCTTGTTCGAGACAATTCTACATAATCTGAGAAGCTTGCGAAAGTTGAGGAAAAAGCTTTGATACGTTGCTAGGAGTTCGAGAAAGTGTTAAATCGAATAAACTGATTGAACAGTATACAGTATGCTATAAAAAAAGAAAGTCACGATGGTAGACATAGACAACTGAAACAGAAAAAGTTCGCATCATACTGCATTCTTCTGTTTGGATCATGCATGCATAAAATATAATAAATAAGTTCGCAAATATAGGAATATGATATCTTTGAATTTGCATAAAGTACTGGCGAATTAAGATGCGTAATTAGAAAATATGTATGTTTCTAAGGAATTATAACATGCGCAATAAAACATGTGTATTATGTATCACGTATATAATCGAAAAATGAATACTAGAATTGGTTGAGCAACTTGGAATGTTTTTAACGTAATATTTGATTAAGAGGAGAGCATCGCCTCATACGAGGGTGGGATGATAATTGGTTAGCCTAACAATGAAAGTCTGGTTTTATGTTTTCAAAATTATTTTTATTTTTTAACATAGCCTTTTAGACGCCCAATACATTTTGTCCAGCAATGATCTAAGGCTTTGATCCCATGACAAAAGGTGCTTTACTCAAGGTCTGCAAAATAGGTGCCAAAAGTGGCCTTGGCCTTTTCAACAGATGAAAATTTTTATCCACCGAGGAAAATTTTGAGCGTAGGGAATAAGCCGAAGTCCGAGGGAGCCAAATATAGTGAATAAGGTGGATGCGGAAGCAAATCGTGCTTAAATTCGATGACTTTACCATTGCAGTAACTCCAGTGTGAGAACGTGCGTAAAAAATGATTTTTTATGCGCTACACCTGGGCGCTTTTTGTTGAATATTTTGATGCAATTGGTCCAAAACGTTAACAAATCATTCACTACTTATCGTTTATTCCTGTGGAAGGTAATCGATCATCAAAATCCCTTTTGCATCGCAAAAAAACCGATGCCATCACCATGCCAGCTGATTTTACGGTAATTGCTTTCTCTGGGGCCGAAAAACTAGGTTCTGTTCTTTGCTTTAATTTAAATTTGGTTTGTCTGATATAAATTTGATCAGTAGTAGCAAATCATGCATAAAATCAGTTGCATTCGTCTTAAAACGGTACAGACACTCTTGTCAAAGTTGCCTTCGAACACGTTTTTGGCCAAATGTAAGCAAACGCGGCACCCATCATGCGGACAGCTTTTTTGTGCCCAATTCTTGAGTTAAAATATCGCACACCAGCTCTTTTGAGATGTTTACTACATTAGCTAATTCACTCAATTTCAGTCATTTGTCTTTCAACACCATATCGTGGATTTTGGTAACCATTTTTGTTGTAGTGACACTTCTTTGGCGTTCAGAGCAGTGCTCGCCTTGGATGGTGGTGCAACCCTATTAAATTTAACCATCTATTTTTTTTTTCGGTCGTATATGATGGAGCACATTCAGGCAGCACAGTTTTCGTCTATTCAAAAATGTTTGCGCCTTTTAAGACTTTTATATGCAACAATTAAGAAACCGCACAACATCAGTATTTTACATTATTAAACAAATACAACACACGTTTTCTTTAAACAGCTGCTAACAACAAACTATTTCACAGATGGACTTTATATTTTCAGTATTGCCAATACGTAGATGGAAGTTGATATTTTTGAACATACATTTATATTTATGTATTTCAAATATATGGAGGCTAACTAATTATCATCCCATCCTCGTAGAATCATTCATACTAATATTTTTATTATGAATGACATAGTATACAACAGAAATTTTAACATTTAAAAGACCAGTGGTACACCCTCCCCCCCCCACCCGAAGAATCTTGATTGCCCAAATATGTGAGTGTTTAATTTTTTATGACAAATGAACCAGCCTATACGAAGAGGAAGAAGCAGAAGAATCAGAATTGTGTTAGAGCTTAAATGTAATAGAAAGAGCCATAACCTAAGTTCGGAAAAACGTATATTTAGAACTCTAATCGCCGAAACCTTTTGACTGTTACGAGAAATAAGTTAATTTAATCATTATTTACTGGCCTGCAATAGTTGCACTAAGTTAGATGGTTAGTAGTAATTGGATAGGTGCCTTACTCCAGTCATATTAGAATTTTTAGAAAAAATTGTTTGCATCTAGTATGACTATGGAATAGTTCCTAATTTATGAATGCAACTATCACTATCAATTTGTGCACGAATCTTCCTAATAAATACATTAGCAATATGCTAAAACTGCCCACTGATGCAACGACGTTTTTGAAATTTTTATTAGAACTTTTGCATTTACAGGAAACTGTACCATAAAAACGAGAGAAACGAAATTTTACCCTAAAAGATCCTTACACTTATTATCCTAAGGGGAATGCCGGAATGGCCTCGAATTGATGGTTTTTGAAATTATAATGAAATATATAAAATATTCATGGGGGAAGATTTCAATGGAATTTGTGTAGATACACCAAGAAAAGACATGCGATTAGTTTGTAATTAAAATAATCTAAAAAACGTAGTGATCAGGAAAGTCGTCTTCTTAACGAAACAGCATAAATAAAGTAGTACCTACTACTACTACTTTTTAAACTATTTTATTGAAATTGTGAATTATCAATTTGACAGATGTAAATTCTAAAGTCCTTTTCGATCGAACTTCGAGTTACAAGATATCACTATTTTTACTCACTTGATTCAAACTTTAAATATTGAAATTCATAAAAGAGCACCGCTTTCATCACTAGTTGTAAAAGTAACTATTTTACACTGATTTTGAAGAAATACTAGACCGCATTTACATCATGTCCCCTACAGTCACCAAGAGGCAGCGATTTTGTAAAATATACCTTGCCACAGTTCAGACCACGCCCGCGACTCCCCTATTGGTTCATCCAAAGTATACTGCGTCAGAGAATTTTTTAGTAAAACGTACCCAAATCTAATACATTCTACATTGTAGAGACGACTTGTCTGTTTTACTATTTTGCAATGTAGTCTCGTATAAAACATAAAGATATATAACTGAGGTGAAATGAAACTTTTTATTTTAGGGTAAATGTAAATACAACATAAATGATGATATAATACATAAAGAAACAATAATCCACTTTCGCAATGGGTATATTTGCCGTAATATTTGTCGCCAGAGAATTTTTAGTTTTAATGTTAATTCGTTACTAACCACATACTATGCCCCTCGAAATGTTCGATATTTAATATTTTTAATTTTTCAGGGTAGCGAAATACCAATAAAAGAGCATGAATTGAAGAACCTTTGCCAACATCTTATTTTTTTTTGTCTGAGACATTTTCAGCAATCTCCACAAGCCTCATGAATTGTTAATGTGAGATCTTTTACTGCTTCTTGATGAAGTTGTTTTTTTATATAAATCTGAAATGATGAAAAATAAGTTGTTACAATATGGGGTTTCGTATCGATGGAATCTACCAGTTTTATTATAGGGTATATCATCACAGTCAAGTAAATTGTTACTGATACTGCGCACTGTAGTTTTCTCTAAGTTTTCGAAACGCTTACATCGTTTATTATGTTATTTAAGTTTTCACTTTCCGAGGACGTTTCTCTGTAAAAGGTGTTCAGAATTTCCTGTTGTGATATATGTGAAATGTGTTTTTCAAGAGAAGTCGACTAAAGACACGTAAATACGTGAAGCTGTACTTTGCATTGGATGGCGCAGAGATGTTTACAGTATACACCACCTGCAAAACGCATTTTCAGTAGACACCGTGTAGTATAGAATATTTTTGTCTTACGTAAATTCATCTACATTTAATTCATCCATATTGTGCAGACTGTTATTGTTTGAGTATCTGTTATAGCATATGACAACAATCGTCTTACATGGTAATTTTCCAGAATGTTAATTCTACAACTTTCATCACTTGAATAGAAGCTTCTACTATATTATTTCTATTATGAACAAATTGTTAATAACTTATTTTTAATGTCATCCATTGTGAACACTTCAAATATCAAAATCGCACGTGGTGGTGCTGGAGTTCGACAAAGTTACTCGGGTATATTTTACATGACAACACTGTGGCCGGGTATAATTTACTTTAATGCGATTATGGGCGTGGTCTGACTGTGGTAAGGTATATTTTAGAAAATTGCCACCAGGCACGACCTAATACTAAATGCAGTTCTGAAAAACTTCGCTTTAAAAATAATAGCTTATCTAACAATATTAATCAATGTTTGCCACAGAATTGGATACTTCCCAAACTCCTGGAAATATGCACAAATCTTGGTCTTTCCCAAACCCAGCAAAAATCATAAGTGCAGTTACCGTCCAATAAGCTTCTTTCCTTGACTCCCCAAACTTCAAAAACTAATACACTTTCGTATCAACACATTTCTCCTAGACAATCAAATTCTTCTACCATAGCAATGTGGTTTTCGAAAGAAATACTCAACCAACAGTACATCAACTGTCTTGTATCTCTGAACTCATAGAGATAGCATTTGAAGATAAGCAGCATCGGCCCTTTCCTTAATACTGCTCTGGCATTCGACCAAGTATAGATAGGATTATTGTAAAAGTTGATGAAAATAAGCATGCCCGCATATTTGTCATCTTCAGCTGCCTTGAAGAAAGACTAACCCAGTGATCACTAGTGATTTGGCGAATAGCATATCTTCGGCCAACTTTGTTGGGTTAGTCTCTCTCTTCAAGGCTAACTACGCTTAGCTGTCGATATATATTGTAATGTTATACACAGGGGTGTTAGAATCAATTTTAGAGAGTATTAAGGGAGTACAATGGTTGAAAATAAACTAGATCTATTTAAATATAAATTGGGAATGTGAATAATTATTATGCAATTACAAAGTAAAAGAGAATTTATAATTGAGTGGAAAATGGATATTTGAAAAACAGATGGATTCGAAAATAATAAAATATTTTAAAAATTAAGGTTTGAAGGGAATGACAAATACTAAATTGTGATAAAATTATAAAATTAGTAGGTGTAAATCAAATATTATTATGAGATAGAGTGTAAAAGTAGACAAATTTAGATCGTTAAGCACTTTTGTTTCGATTATTAAGAAATAACAATTTTTGAAAAAATGTAGCAGAAATAATTTGGTGTGATTAAAATATTAAAAATAAACCCTATTTTATTGAGGAACTGTTTGGATAATAAAAAAGGTAATAATAACATTTGCGTGGTGAAGTTAAAAGGAAATATAAACCAAGAAGAATAATTAAATACATAAAACTAAAGACGATTAAAAGTACATATGTGGTAAAACTAATGGCAAGTAGAATTAATCTACAAATGTAAATAACTGGAGAAGAATAATAAGTCAAGTTTATTGGAAAAGTACATTTGACATAATACATTAATCGAATTGGATTACGTCAAGCTGTTTGGTTATAAGGGAGAGTTCCAGAGAAGGACCATAAGTTAAGAACGCACCTTCCAGGAAGTTGACAAAAGCAGTATTGGAAGTAGGTGTCTGCAGATTTGGTCTGTTGGCTGCATGCTGTAGGAAAGGTTTGAGTTGCTGATTCTGGACAGTTGGGACGTCTTGTCTGTCAGTGGGGCCTTTCATTGCAGGAAGGTGTGTGATAGGTTGAATCAGTAGGCGGAGAGGAGCAGGTTAGTTGACATCCTGAACATTGTTGAGACCAATTGAAATGTGGGTGATTTGAATAGCAAGGTAATTACTAGAAAAGGAAATAAAGACTATAAAAGTGAATTAGTTATTAAAGAATTCCTTACTGTTTCTAATATTGTTATATACTAGAGAAATAATGTGGTACTTGTCATTTGAATTTCAAATCTGTTTGACATATAGTCAACATAATTTATTTTGACTTAAAAATTTAGAACATCAACTTTCAGAAATAAGCAATCTAGATAAAGGAATCTACCCCTCATTTTTCACGAGCTAGCACAAATAATAATTGTTGATAGAAAAGACATATTAATATCACTATACCTGAAGGTACATAGCATATACAGGGTGTTCCGAAAAATCGTTTACAAATTTTCAGGGATTGGAGAGGAAGGCAAGTGAAGTAATTTTCGCTACGCAACATATGGTCGGAAACGTCACCTTGGTATTAAAAAAAGTGTTTTTTTGCATATCGCTTGTTATTGTACGTTACAACGATAATTGATAAAATGCATAAAACAGGCATAAACTTGCATAGTTTAATGTGCTGTTGGGTGTTTTGCTGCTTGTTGATCGTCGCCAAAGTTACTACAATTCGTGTTGAGTTGCTGAATGGCGAAATTTATGTAACCTTCCTCCAAGAAGTTTTGCTGGAGTTATTAGAAGACGTGCCCCTAGCAGTCAGGTAGGGTATGTTTCAGTCACGCTGTACGCCAACATCTGGATCTGACATATCGCAATCATTGGATAGGCAGGGGCGGGACCGTCAATTGGCCAGCACGTTCTCCAGATTTAACGCCGCTGGATTTCTTCCTATGGGGAGATTTAAAAAGCTTAATGTACGCGACTCCAGTGAACACACAGGAGGACTTGGTAGCCCGAATTATTGATGCCTATTGAAGGATCCGAGAAACTCCAGGAATTTTGGCCAGAGTTCGAGATAACATGGTGCGTCGCTGCCACGCTTGCAACGATGTTGTAGGTCGACAGTCCGAGCAATTATTATGAATGATGGTTGTTAAGTACCACTTTGTTGTTTTTACTTTTGTAACTTACGATAAAAAGCAATCTGTAATAAATAATTTTTTTCAATAGCAAGGAGACGTTTCCGACCATATGTTGCGTAGCGAAAATTACTTCATTTGCCTTCCTCTCCAATCCCTGAAAATTTGTAAACGATTTTTCGGAACACCCTGTATAAGAGGCCACAACGTGGACCTTAGCAATAAATATATTTAGCGGTTGTTAAATATTTGTGTGGTTAAGGGTTTTTAACGAATTGTGTCAGATTCAAACCACACCATCCAGCAGTGTTTTTTTTTGTTTTAACTGGCTATCAAGAAAAAAGAATATTCATGCCGGAGTATCACAAGGTTCCATCATAGGTCCAACACTGTTCAATATTTATATGTCTGACATTCCTGAACCCATCAATTCAACCATCGATGTCTGATTACAGAACCGTGATGCTCTCTTCAAATATGGATATTCTTGTATTTACCTTACCCGTCGTCTACAAGACTATACGGATATATTGCTGAAGTGGCTTGATAAATGAATGGTGGATAAGACTCAATGCTACTAAACACGAAACCAACATTTTTCGCATCATTCAGAGAATAAAACGTTTATTCTTTGAAGACCAATTTTACCCCCAAACATCATAATTGACAATCAACAAATTCATTGGAATCCAGCAGATAGCGCAGTGAAATATATAGGTGTTTCCCTCGATAAAAATTTGACATGACCCGGCTTGTCATGCAAATAAACAACTGAATGAAGCACGTGTACGACTAGAGTACCTTTATAATATATTATATAGGTACTCTAGGTACGACTGGCAATGGTATATCCCACCAGTCGGTTATCAGACCTGTTCTAACATACGCTTACTGGAGTTGCTGGGTTTGAGGAACAGCTTTACAAACATAAGTGAAAAAATTCCACATATTTCAAAATAAAATTATTCGTATAATTTTCAACGCACCCTGGTTTATGCGAAACCCTCAACTCCAACGAGAGGCAAATATACGCTACACATTCACGAGTTTATCAAGACAACAAGAAAATATTTTCGTGGCTATACGCAGGGGGATGGAGCAAGGTATTATAATTATAATACAGGATCCAAGGAAATTTTCTTCAGGCTAAAACGTTAACTTCACAAAGAGTCTTATTTAAACTATACAACTACATATGACAATGATCAGTGAACTATGATGTTACCTTTAATATACAGTGAGTGTAACGCAAAATTCCATTTCGGAAATTATAGTGCGGCATCTTCCTGTAGTTTGTAACATTAATTTATAGAACTATAACCCAACCATGTAAAGTGATTTCGTTAATCTGACCGATATTTAAAAAAAACTATTTTCATTATTTCTTAATTTACAATAAAACAGAAGTATTGTGTACTGAATAATAGTTTATTACATTAGATATTTTTTAATTATGTAAAATTTAGTATTATGCCTCACTATTTGTAGTAGTGTATCAGTACCGTGCAACATTTACGTAAAAGGTGCGAACTATAATGGAACAGTGTAGAGTATTAACAATACGCGAATCTTCTGCTTCCCTTATTTTCTTTCTCAAACTCAGATATATATTAGGATTTGAAAATCCATGTTCTTAAAGCCAACCATGGAATATTTTTATTCAAATTTGTAGGAATTATATCTCTAGCCTTTCGTTACGAACATAATTCCAGCCTGTTTTTTCATTTCAGTATAAGTGTTTTCTATTATATTCAAAAGTCTCTCATTATTTCCATTACATTATTCATCAAGAATCTACCTGGCCGTTTCACAAACAACTTTTGATGATACTCTCAATTTGCTGTCACGAAATCAGTGATGGTATATATCATATCGCATCTTAACTAATTATGTCTTAAATCTTTCCCTTTTTATCCGTTGCAATTATTGGATCTTGAGGTTATATAAGATGTTTTCACATGAAGTTGCATAAATAGTACGAGTGAATATTAGAAAATTAAGCCAAACATACATTAGTATAAAGTTGTACCCCTGATAATTTACAGCCCGTTAAAGGACAACAAGAAAAACATATTTAAATTAATTGATCAAGAATGCCTAGGCGCAGAGAACTCATCTTTGACATGCGTGAGTATGTATCTATTTGTTCAACAGTGCACCCCCTTAATGGTTTAGCAATTGATGTACAAGGGGCGTTGCTGCAGCTAATCACTGCTATAAGTTTGATTAGACATTAATCAAAACAATTCCTTAAACAAATTGGTTTACATTCAATGGAAAATTGACAGCTAAATAGTTTTTCTAAAACAAAAGCATTAAAAACCAACATTGGATTCATAGATAACATGCTTTTTGAGTATGTTTTATCTATCGGGACAGGTTAAATGCTGTTTTATCTCGAAAACGAAAGCTTTAATTAACAATATGAAAAAGACAAAACATGTCTATCGTAATTTTTAATGATACAGGGTTAGATATAATATTGCGGCAAAAATATAGCTGTGCACCAATTTCGAAACCATTACGAGGGGGTATTATTTAACAATCGATACCCAGGTATGAGTACTCTGTGACAAGGCATTCTTGATTAATGAATTTAAATATGTTTTCCTCTTGACCTTTAAGGTGCTGTAAGATATTAGGAGTACAACTTTGTACTAAGGTATATTTGCCTTGTCTTATTTTGACTCGAGGATTCACCAGTATCATTTATGCTACTACATTTGAAAACACCCTCCTTTGATTAACTGCTAAGTTTCTTCCTATTATCTGTAATATGTAATATAAAGTACCGGAAAAAATTAAGGGACAGAAAAAATACCGCGCTGGTTGAGAAAATGGAAGCTTTCGGAATTTACATTATTATAATACGACTTAAAAAATATATTAATCAAGATGGCACACACACAATAATATATTTTGTTGCTGACCATACAACATTGATACGTCGCAATCAATTCCCAAGGGATAAGCAAAATATTAATACCCCGGTCTCAATAAGGATTGTGATAAAACAGGACATTTATGTAAATTTTAATTAAGTAATAATTGAGTAAGCCAGTAGTCGCCATAATTTTCAACGAAGTATTAATTATTTTCGATCTGGTTTAGATAAGATTCAAGAAACTTGATTTTCTATTTTGACTTGGAATTTGCCCATTATTGAAGAAAAAAGTAAGTAATCATTTAAGCAGATCGTTACGAGATATCATAATCATTTATTACGTTGCAGAATTGGCTAAGTCGCCTCCATACATTGGCTGAATTCCGCTACTAGACTGTCGTTACAGTGCCCATTAATTTAATTTAAATTCAGACAAGAAAACGATGCCCAGCTTTAGTACAACAGCAAAACCGTTAGAAGCAGTTAGCAGCTCGAAATACTCATTAAACGGAGTTGCTGCTACTTGAATTTACTGTTTAAAAATCCCCATCAATCTAATCTCAAATATCAGCACGCCGCCACTATTGACAAGTCGCTCTAATCCAATCTATGGAGTCAGCGTGATCAACACCGTCAGCTTAATTAATCGCTTTCAAATTCAATAAAAAAAGGCGACTCTTCGCAGCGCTTTTCGAGTACGGCGCCGAATGGTTCGTGCCATTTTTTCGATCTGTCAAATCTGCAATTATTGCTCGTTATGCAAGTTTAAGGAGCGAATCGCAGCCATATGCAGTCAAGTACCCCACATCCGAGCAAATCGGCGTAGAAAGCTCGAATGTATTAAGGAGTCATTAAATCGCTCCAGCCGAAAGATGGTCATTAAAATCTCGCCGGAAAGAAAAAAGACGGACACAACAGCTGTTGCAGGTAAGACGGAAAAAATAAAATGAGCACAACGGACAGAATCTATCTGCCTATCGAGAGTATGTACCGTTCAGCTTGGCTCTTTCTAGATATAAATTGCCGGCTATCGGAGCTGCTTCAGAAAAGGAAGAAATTTAATTTTATGCGGCCATAAATAGGTGCAAATTGCTACTTTTCGATAATTTACAGTATTGCTGCACACAATATTAACCAGCTCGTATTTGAAACTCTCTGAAGTACTGTTAGTCGTGTTTACGATACAACTTGCTGCTTTTCAGGTATTAATAGCCTCCTTCGGCCACAAAAGTAAAACCGAATTATTCTTTGGATTAATCCCACGCATGTTCCATTAACATAATGTTCCTTCTGTTGTGTGATCTTTTAGAAGTATTAATATTATCTACTGTTGCCTTTGATTAACTGGCGGTGTCAGCTTAACCTAAAACTAAATCACTTTAAAGCAGCGGCTGTGATGCAAACATTTCTGGAGAAAGGATACGTTCAATTTAGAAATTAACAAAAGAATGGTATTAATTAGATCGCATTTTTTTATTTTCCGTTAGCACAGGAAGTTTTATATAACCCCGTATTTAATTGTATTAACCTATTCCTTTGACATTACATAGTTTCTTACACTTTTACATATACACATGCGACGAGACGTAAATAAAATATAAATTCATGACTCAATTAATGACGTTCATTTTAAAACATGAGTTTCATCTTATACAAATAATTCATGCAATTGATCAACTTTAGTCGAGCTTTGAGTGGCCTGTATCTTATTAACTTGACTATCTATACTCTATAGGGTACATAAAACCCAAACAAGTGGGTATTTACACACACGGCGCGGTCTAAGTTGGAATGGACTATTAACTTTGTGGAGTATTTGTGTATTTTTTTCATAACTTGCCATAAAGTCTTTTATCTACGACCACTACTAAAAGTAGGCCTTTTAGCGCTAGCTTGTTTCACTAAAAGTGACGTTTTATAGTTTAGCGTGGTTAAAGAAATCAGCTGTTTGCTTTTAGCCCATGTGCTAAAAGTGAAGTGAGGTTATAAAACTACAATTTCGAACTGGAAGTGAAGTTGTAGCGTTATTCTAGTTTCTTCTTGCGTTACAGGTAAAGTGTTTTTGAAATAATTAAAGCGTTATGTAATGAATACAGTCAGATGTGGAGTATTAATAATTACATTTCTTAACTCACCTTGACAGTACTGGCTAAATCGATATTTATGGATTAATAACAGTAAAATTAAGGTCGTAGATAAAATATTGTATGCAACGCGTGTTAAAAGTCGTTTATGCACGAGACATGTTATGAAACTCAGCCTTCGGCTTCGTTCCATAATTTTCATGTATCGTGCATAAACGTCGACTTTTAGCACTTGTTGCCTAAATAGCTATTATCCAACACCTCTTTATTATGACGCTATAATTATGCTGATTTCAGTTCAATTATATAGCGCATAAGTCACATGTGTTTTATAAATAACTATTCACGCGTGACTTATTATATAACTTACTGTTGTTAGCACTGTCAGTCTATGTACCCTACTTGTACCATAAATAACTATTAGTGTACTCATTTAAGGGTGAAACATTCAGAGGCGCATTTTAAAAATACGTCCAAAAATAAAAATGCCTCCGGCATTGACCAAGTAAATGGATATACAGGGTGATTTATAATTGAGATTGCCGACATTATATTTGTGGATAGTCTCTACAATGGCAATGGCTCAGCAGCAGTAAGTAATACCGGCGCCGGCGAAGAGTCAGGCCTTTCTCAAAATTTTGTATGGCTCCAATTGCATCAGGAACACTTGCATCCCCATCACTACGCTGGTGTTCGTTCAAGCATTTCATCTTGGGGATAATCAACTCCGCTTGGAATTATGTCAATGGCTTCTGCAAAGAGCTAATGTAAATGCAAATTTTCCTTTTCGTGTTTTCTGGATTAATGAAGCCATATTTACCAACTACTCATTTTCATAGCTAGCATTATAATTCTTTAAATAACCCACATGTTACCAGGAAAAGAAGATTTTAAGAACGGGTTTCAGTTAACGTGTAAGCAGGTATCTGCAGTAATACATTATTTGGAGTACAAGAATTGAATAACAAACGTAAATCTTTATCGTCTAGCCTATTTCTTGAAAACCACATACGAAATGCTTGAAGACGTTTCTTTAAATGTTCGCCAACAACTGTATATTCAGCAAGATGATGCACCTTCTCACAATGGGCGACAAGTTAGTGTACGGTTAAATAACAATTTACATGATGGATGGATTGGTCCCTTTGATCCACTTCGATGGTCACCAAGAAGTACAGGTTTAAATCCCTTGGACTCGATGGCTCAATCACCTGGATTTAAGTATACAAGAGATACCTTCGTGTAAAAGACTTCCTTTGATCTCTCTAAGATTTCCATGAGATCCCCCAAGATCTTCTTAGAACGTCTGCGATTTTCCTTATATCTTTCAAGATTTTCGCAATTCTCATAAATATCCCAAGATTTTCCCACGATCTCTCAGAATTTTATCAGATTCTAAAAATGTAGTAACATTTTTTTATAGTGCAAAGAAAAAATTGTATGCAACCCTATAAGGGCCCCCCTTCGTAACACTGCATATTGTTTTCTTATTTTCTACAAGCATGAATTTTTATAAATGCGCTTTTTTATTGCAGAGACAACTGGTTTGTTTGTCATCCTAATATTTGCAATTAACACGTCGATTCATTATGAAGTGTTTATTTTTCAACATTTCACAGTTTTTTTTTCTTATAGATGAATCTTAAATGCAAACATGCATACTTCATTTGTTATTTATCAATGCACAACCCGCCGAAGTATTACTTTCACCCCGGCCATTTCTACGAATTTACAATTTTTGTGGCAACAGCTCAATCGCGGCCAACCCAAAATTATATGAAAGGCCTCGTGAAATTACATAACTTTTGTAAAGACAGCAACCGCTTTGGAGTTAAACAAAAGTCAGAAAATTAATAAATGATGAGTACGTCATTCCGGATGCTGTAAATACGATATCACGAGAACGACATATCATATAACAATGCATGAGCCAATTTGTGTGGAATATTACTGCAGTAGCGGAAAAACTTTTGCGCGAGATTGGTCGCCTATTTCTTTATATGTTTTCGTCCATTTGTATTTGCGTTACCCGTAATAAACGTTTAGCTGTCACCTAACTACCCTGTCAGATTGGTGTAGTGACAACACTGTCGAGCTTGAGATCGCGAGTTCGAATATCGGTCAAAGCAAGATTTCTTTTTGTTTTTTTTTTGTTAATTGCTCATTCGTCGAATTTAAGCCTTCTTCTCCGTCTTCTTGGGCAACCGAACGGCCTGGATGTTCGGCAGGACGCCGCCTTGGACGATCATAACCACAGAGAGCAGCTTGTTCAGCTCCTTATCGTTGCTTATCGCCAGCTGGTGATGGCGGGGGATGATGCGAATGCAAGTTTTTGTCTATTTTCACCTTTAAATATCAAATGCCACATTATCAGCGCTGTATGACCTATTCGTACTCTTCGCTAACAGTATTAAGAAATCGCCGACTTGATTTCGTCTAGGCTTCACAATTATTAGTTCCCGTCTGCTTTACGAATTTTCTTTAGCTCAGGTCGCTGCACATAGGGGCGATTATGTGAATAACATAATATAATAATGGACACGCCACATTGATCACACCGATTCAACGATCCCAAAGAATAGCAAAAACTGCTCCATGCCAAAAGTATACTGAAGTATCGATAAGCGGTTTACACCGTCTCATCTTATTTTTACTTCCTTTTACGATAAAGGAAGTATTGGATTCACCCCAAAAATTCGAAATTGAGTTTTCAACAGATCTTCACGTTTTAGAGTCCCCTGATCCCAAAAAACATATTTTTTTTCATTGGTCTGTGTGTCTGTCTGTGAACAGAATATCTCAAAATCGAAAAGAGGTATGGCGTTGAAACTTCATACATAAGTTTTGTGTACTATGTAGATGCGACAGCAAGCTTTTGAAGAAAATCTCATAACCGGAAGTAGGTGTTTCCTCTTGTGATTTTTCAGTTTTTTTCGACTTTTTCAAAAACGGCTCTAACGATTTTTTTTAAACTTTACAGTTTTAATGTGTATTGATGTGAAATAGGTGATTTTCCAGTTGAATACTTCTAAAGTGGGTTTCTTTTGTTTTTTTTTTCCTATTTTTTTTATTCACTCCTATTTTAAATAAAACACCCGGTATATTATTACATTTTTGAATTCACCTTAAAATTCTACAGAAAATCGTACGACACTCGTTAATGACCAATAGAAAAATTAGTTCACGAGCCGTATCCAGGACAACAAAAAAATTTCTTGGAAATTTTTTGTAGGTAGACATTACTTCTTTTTAGGGTTAGTGTCGTTACGATTTTCTTACCGAATCTGCATTCGAGCATTAATTCATATCCGGAAATTATTTTTCGTGCATTCAACAACGTCCTAATTTGCCCTCGCGTCCCGCTCGGGCAAATTAATACGACGTTGTTGGAACGCACTCAAAAAAAATTCCGGAAAGAATTAATGCTCTTATGAGAATATATGTGAAAATTTGTCTTTTCAACTAACGCTCCAATTTGGACCGTTTTTGTAGAATTTGTAATTTTTGAAAATTTTTGACAAATGGTTAAAAATTAAAAATGAAATTTTTGACTAATTATAAGAACACTGTAAAAGGAAGTTGTGTGAGTGTATCACACCAGATTTTTTGTTATACGGTTGAAACAGATGACAATATTTTTTAAATTAACTATTAAATTTTTTAAATGCCCTGGAAATGTCACTTCATTGATCACTTATCAACATAATAAAAGAATCCATGGTATGCTATTTAATAGATATCTATAATATTACAATCGTTTATATCAATTTCAGTTTATTTATGTAATTTTAAATATTTTACTTGTTAAGATACATAATGGTGTTACACAAATTCCACAAACTTTCAAAGTAGTCTCATCCGGCATGGGATTCAAATTTAACCTCAACACACGACGTCTATACTACCCTTTATTCATCAACACTGACAAACCCAGAAGAAATAACTAAAATACTAAACTCCAGATCAGAAAAAATGCCGGATATTACAAATCGGGAAATACGAAAAGCATTAAAGCAAATGAAAAATGCTAAATGCTTTAAGAAAGGAATATAGAAAATTATAGACCTATTAGTTAATTGTCTCATCTTTACAAACTCTTCACGAAAATTATAACCAATCGGACCAAAGTTCGATTTTTATCAACCCGCGGAGCAAGCTGGTTTCCGGAAAGGGTTTAGCATAATTGATCGTCTGCAAACGATTAGAACTCTAATCGAAAAAGCGACCGAATATAACATACCAATTCACATGGCCTTCATCGATTTTCATAAGGCGTTTGACACGATAGAAATATGCTATATATTGAAATCAATGGAAAATGCACGCATCGATTCAAAATACACGTCACTAATAGAAAACATCTACGAAAATGCCTCCCTTCATATAAAAATAGACGACGATAGTAAAACCAATGTCATCAAAACTAAACGGAGAGTTAGATAGGGAGACACAATATTGCCGAATCTATTTACACTGGCTCTCGAAGACGTTTTTAAAATACTTCCATGGAAAAACAAGTGAATCAAAACCGAGGGAACATATTTAAACAATCTCCGATTTGCTGACGATATTGTGCTGATCTCAGCTTAAACGAGATAGAAGAAATGCTCCAACAACTGAACCAAGACTCTCAAAAGGTGTATCGAAAATGTAAACGAATATAACTACCTAGGTCACATCATAACACTAGGGAAGGAAAACAAATCAAAAGAAAGTACGAGACGAATAAAACTCGCCTGGACTGCTTTTGGAAAGCTATCGTATATTCTAAGAAATAACGAGATCCCCATAAACCAGAAACGTAAAGTCTTCAACGCCTGCATTCTACCAGCTACAACATATGGGATGGAAACTGTTGCCATTACCCAAATAAATGTTAACAGATTCCGAGTAATGGAAAGAGCAATGGAGAGATCGATGCTCGGCATCAGGTTGAAAGATAAAGTAAGAAACGAAGATATTCGAAAAATAACAAGGGTCAAAGATGCAATCGAGAAAATTGCAGAACTGAAATGGCAATGGACGGGTCATGTAGCAAGGCAGATCGATGAACGATGGACATTAAAAATCGTGCTTTGGAGACCTAGGGAAACAAAACGGAGCATAGGCAGACCCCCATTGCGATGGATAGAGGACGTAAAAAGGATATCGGGTAAAAGCTAGTATCACAAAGCCCAAGATAGATGTCAATGGAAAGAATTAGGAAAGGCCATGCCCAGGGGTGGACGTGTAAAGGCTGAAGAAGAAGAAAACCGACGTCGGTTCTAGTTGTTTACCTCAGATTCCTGTCATGTCGCAGACTCAGGCACACAAGTTTACGAAAACATCTTATTAAGTACATACAATCACACTAGCGTAGAGGTAATATCATTGAGATTTACTCAGATATCCTCGAGATTTATCAGATATCCTTAAGATGCTCCGTAACTATGACGAAACAAGATAGTAAAACCTTTAATAAACCTGACCGGAAAAACTAAATTTTGTCTATCTAAGCTATGATTACATATAACAGTTTTTCGTCGTCCTATTCTGGAGGTCTGTAACTTATTATAAAACGTCAATGTACAATTGCATAATCCTAAATTACATTCAATGTAGAATTGCAAGTATTATAAGTGGTTTGCCAATACACCACAATACTCAAATCAATGAATTGTGCACGTTCCAAATCTCCAATAATCAAGATGTAAAAATAAGAACAAAATTATAGTCGGTTTGCCTTCACACATCTCAAATCGCTTTTGCATAGTTTTCAAATCAGTTACCTCTGCAAATCTGCTTAAAGTGTAACCCTCGCCATCCAGGGTTTAATTAAAAACTCAAATTAAGAATTTTTAAACGGTTCGACTTCTGCAAACAAACTAACAAGCTCCATTTAAAAATTGGTAAGGATCATTGGATTTCGATATTGTTTATTTGAATGTATACTCTGTTCACTATGGTCCCGGATTGTCAAAAATGACGTTTTATGGTAGCACTGTAGAATTTCTATTGGTTTTTTTGTTACTACTAGGTTGGACAACGCAAAAGCGTAATTTTGAAAATTTGGGTTTTTGTTACCTGGCAACTTTTATTTATTTTTGCTTAAGTCAGTTCGAAATATAACCTATAATTTATAGTTTTGACATTAGTAGCTTTATTAATTGTTTTTAGTTAACCATAGCTTGACTTAAAAATATTAACCATGATATAAAGGATTGTTTTTAATTGGATTTTGACATTGACAATCCGGGACTATAGTGAATAGAGTATATTCAAGTGACTGGACGTTTAAGCTCCAAAAAATACTTCAACTGGCAGATTGCTTTCAAACTGAATCGTGTATGAGCGTAGAGAAGCAATAAGGATTGAGATGTGAAAAGGATACTAGTGGTGCTGACTTAGCGCATCTTTAAGTCGAAAACCTAAATGTACAGCGCTTCGAACCATAGTTGTACTAGTACTCGTGATAACAGAACTCATTTGTAACATTTAAGCCAGTCTCGAGAATTCAATCACTTTCTCAACTCTCCTTGTCTAACTATAAATACGACATCTGTTTTACTGGGATCCTTGTTCTTTTTCGCTCCATCTGAAAAAGGGTTCGATTTCATTCAAGATGATTTTAGTTTAAAAAATGGTAGAATTCAGTAAAGCGTTCTCTGGTTTCCTTTCCTCTCCAAAGGTGTTGTTATGCTCGTGTTCCATTCTTAAAGTACTTTCTTTTGTGTTGATGCTGTTCTATACAGACTTGTCAGAGGTAATACTATTAAGAACATCCCCTCCTGTTTAATAAATTCCATTCCATATTCCATCGTTCCCAGCACATTGTGCCGAACTATTGTGTTTCGACCTCTACCGTTTTGCAAATTTATAATTTTTACAGTAACCACTTCATCGATCACGATCAACCCAAAATTATATGAAAGGTCTCATGAAAGTGCATAACTTTTGTGAAAACAGAAGAAAAGTTGGAAAATTAATAAAGGACGAGTATGTTATTCCGAATGGCTGTAAACATGATAACCTATCAGGTTAATTATTGAGTCATTTTGTGTGGAATATCAATGAAAAGTACTGGAAAGCTTTTGGGCAAGATTACTTGCTTTTCCTTTGTATGTATTTGTCAATCTGTATTTCCGTTATCATTATATATGCTAAGCGCCGTCAGATTAGTGTAGTGACCACATTCGTGAACTATTGAGCCTGAGGTTGCGAGTTGGAATGTCGGTTATGGCATATTTTTTAATTGTCGAAAGATGCGGATGATAATTTTTATCTTTTCTCATCCCCATTCGTACTCTTCGATAACGGCATTGATAAATAGCCCAAGTCGTCGCATATAAGACGCGCTCATGTACACAACATAATATGATAATCGCCATACTACATTCAAGAGATTACGAAGACTGCGTGTGTATTACGTCCTAAAGAGAGGATGGCAAAAACCACTCCATGCAAACAGTGTATCGAAGTATCGATAAAGGGTCTCGTCTGGTTTGATTTAGTCGTCTCTTCTATATTATCCATTCACAAAACTTGTGAACTGCCAATGTCAAATTTTTTAAATATTTGCTGAGTGTACCTAGAAATTACAGTTTTTTTGGGAATGTACTTTGAATCTAGTGATTTCTAGTAATAGTACAGTTAGGTTATGTTACATGTGTCAAAAGTTAAGCGAAGTTTTTTCTTGTAATAATTAACTATAGCCTTCTTTTCTTTCCAATAATAAAACCCTCTTTCGTTTCTGTTCCATTGCAATTGAAGTGTATGCACAAAAATTAAAGAATTTTTTACAAGAAAGTGTGACATAAGTCAAGTTTTTAAATTTCAAAAATTTCAGTGCTGCCAAAATCAGTAGAAGTAGAAGTTCCAACCAGAATTTAAACAAGATACCAACTTGACAGCGTTTTGACAGTTCACGAGTTTTGTGAATGGATTATAGAGCTATCCTTGTGCTATTTTGTTTTCGTTCCTTCAGTTTTCACTGTGTGCTGCTTCACTTCTGCGTTACATATGTATGTATCTCTCTTCATAAAAGCATTTAAAATATTTCTCCCATTCACTTTTTCGGATGTTCGTTCTCATTGCTGTATAGCAAATTTTACATTTTCTATTTTACGGCACTATTCGCAATTTAGTTAGGGAAGCATCAACATGTTTTGTAAATGCTTCCCGGTATCCTTCTTTCATTTGCCTAATTCTTCTATTAGTGTTTTTTTTTCAACTATATACATTTACCGGTCTTCACGTCTTCTTGTGTTTTTCTGTTACATTTATTCCTTTCTTTTAAGTTGGGGCAATTTTTTAACCTCCGATAACCATACATTTTTTGATACATTGATGGTGTTGCACCGCTTTTTTATTATCTACTACTGCTTACGGTACTTGAAGGTCTCTTTTCAGTATTTCGTCAACTCCCTCGTTTGGCAATTTAATTTTATGTTGTTTCTGTATAGCTTTTACAGCTTCATGCTAATTCTATATTTAGTTTCTCAGTTGCTAAGGATGATTTTACGTCTGTATTTGATGTTTCATTTCTATTTTATGCATATTATGCATCAATAAAAGTTGTAATTGTTAGGTACGGAAAATTAAACAACATGTAAGAGGACAGTTTTATGCAAACTGTACAAAATCTGAAAAGACAATGACTTGGAGTTCATTACTAATAAACTAGCAATGTTAACTGAGATTCGAAATAGTTTTTCAATCCGTTTCTTTTTAAAAATTTAGTTTTGTACTATACGATTTCTCAAAGTAATGTTGCAATTTCTATTACTACAAAAGCAGCACATGCAAAATGTTGAACTACCAACAAGGTAAACTTGGCAAACATTAAATTACAGTGAAACTATATACACAGTGGGCCAAAAAAAGCGGTACAGATTTATAGCCTCGTAAGTCATTCATATTTTCAAATAACTATTGTATCATCGAAAAGATCAATGTTTATAGATGGAAGTGAAGCACTTTTACTACAAAGTGACAATGCTAATTCATAGATGTGCGTGGTTAAACAAACTTATACAAAAAATTCTATTGAAAATCATCATCATCATCATATTCAGCAATGTTATCCATCGTCGGATTTATGCCTCCTCTAACTTGTCATCCACCTTTGTAGATATGTCTGTTGCAATTCTATCCACTTACTGCGGCTTTGAGCTCTTTGCATCCACTTTGTGCCAGCTAATCGTTTGATGTCATCTGTCCATCTTGTTAATGGACGTCCACGGCTTCTTTTGTTGTTTCGTGGCCGCCATTCGATAATTCGGCGAGTCCATCGATTGTCAGTTAGTCTGGCGATGTGTCCGGCCCAGCTCCATCTCAATTTACAAACTCTTTCGACTACGTCTGTCACTCTGGACCGTCTGCGAATTTCCTCATTTGGTATTCGATCTGTAAGATGTATACCTAACATACGTCTCTCCATGGCACGTTGGATTACTTGCAATTTGTGTATTATTTCCTTATTCATAGCCCAGGTCTCTGTGCCATAGGTCAGCACAGGCAGCACACACTGGTCAAATGTTCTCGCCTTTAATGTGTTTGGCGCGTCTGAATTTAGAATATCGTGAAGGTTGCCAAAAGCTGACCATGCCAGTGATATCCTTCTAGAGAGATCTGCCTTGAGGTTATCTCTTGATAGTGTAATTTTCTGGCCTAAGTATACGTATGATTCGGTTTTTCTTATTTGTAAATTGTCAATTTGTATTGTTATATCCTCATCTGCAATATTTTCATTGGTCATGAACTCTTTTGAGGTGTTCATTTTAAGTCCCACTTTCTTGGATTCTTGATACAGTTCTGTCAGCATTTCTTGTAGTTCTTCTCTATTAGACGTTATCAGAACCACATCGTCGGCAAAACGCAGATGACTTAGATATTCGCCTTATATTGTGATTCCCTTTTTCTCCCAGCTTAGCTCTTTGAATACGTCCTCCAATGCCAAAGTAAACAGTTTAGGAGACATTGTGTCCCCTTGTCTCACACCTCTATTGATTTGGATTTTGTTTGTTTTTCCATGGAGTGACGCTTTTTTGTAAATGTTTTGGATAAGGGTTGTGTATCTACTATCTATTCGGCAGTTAGTGAGAGCATTTAGGACTGACCAGGTTTCGATCGAGTCGAAAGCCTTTTCATAATCGACTAGGGCTATCCATAGGGGGAGGTTATATTCGTTAGATTTTTCTATTAACGTTCTTATTACTTGAAGATGGTCTAGGGTGCTGAAACCTTTCCTGAAACCAGCCTGTTCTCGTGGCTGGTAGTTGTCTAGTTTTGTTGTTAGTCTTTCTGTTATTATTTTGGTGAATAGCTTATGTAGTGTTGATAACAGGCTTATTGGCCTGTAATTATCTAGTTGTGTTTTGTCTCCTTTCTTATATAGTAAAATCATATTTGCATTATCCCAGTCTGCCGGCGTATCTATATTCTCTGGACATTTATTAAATAGGCATTCTAACATTTCTAGGACTGGTTCTCCTCCTAGTTGTAACATTTCATTTAATTTTATTGATTTCTGCGAGATCTACGTTTTGGTTATTAGTTGATTCACTTCTCATCTTCTTCCTTTTCTGTATCAAGTTAACAGTTTCATTTGTGAGTTTTCTTTGCTTCTGAGGTTTCCTTGTCATAATTTTTTCTGCAGTTTTCAAGATGTGTTGGGTTACTTGCTTATTTATTTCATTCAATGAAGAGTTCTTTGTGATTATGAGTTTTCTGAGTTCCTGCTCATATTCTATCTTCTTGATCTTTAGTTGATCGACGTCTACGTTCTCTTTCTTAGGTTGCATTAGCTTTTGTCTTTCTGATCTTGTATTAAAGCGTGCTGTACTTATTTATTTAGTATTTAATATCGATTCTAAAATGTCGGCAGAAATAATGCAAGGATACATTTCGGAATAGCCAAGTTTAAATTAAATAATTGCCACTACCATTTACTTTAAATATTGCCAGGCCAACATTGGTCCAATTACTTAAAATCAGAAATGCAATAAAACATTTATGTAGTATTTCGCGGAAATAATGTAGGAACTTAAAAGAAGTCAAAACGTGGATTACGACCACCATAAACCTCTGTAGCAAATTAAATGCTGTTTTCAACTAACAAAGATGTCTTTGTATAGCTACTTGGTAAAACCAACTAAAATAAAGACACGACAATTATACACAAATCGGAAACGACTTGCACAGAAATACATTTTTGTGGCCCGTTAAACAGGCTCATGCATTAGTAAACGCGCTTAAACACTGTTGACAAAAAAGCTGGAATGTCGGATGAAAACACTATCCTTCAGTTCTCGCAATTCAAGTGGATGATGATCTATTTTTATCTATCTGACGCCTACATCCAACGATAAAATCGTAATATAATTACTAAAACAACGTTATGACCGCATAAAAAACGGATTAGCCTGTTTGAAAACCATTTAAAGTAGGTCGTTCTGTAAAGCTATATTAGCGAAAATTAGTAAGTAGAAGCGACGTCTCGTTAAATGGTGATTTGCAACCAAACCAAACCAATGTAAAGATTCCACCGCTCGTGCCGTATAAAGGAAGAGATTTACATATTTAACGGACACCATCGATTCAGAATTCCCAAATGCATGTAGGTGAAAATTGATTTTTATTTGAAGTGAGTAGGATGATATTTACATCTACAAATAATATTTCAATTGAATGTTAACTGCATAACTAGCAAGAGAAGGCACACGGTTTAGAAGTGTAAATGCTTTGCATTTCAGACATATTACGGTTAAGCCTTTTGTTCTGATTTTAGCAAGGTTGGTTGAATGCTAATATATTATTTTAAATTCCAAGATACCCCACTTGGAAAAATTAAAACTTGTAATTGTACTTTCAAAAGGATACTGCAGGTGCATAAAAAGTTTGGTATTGAACATTGTTACTTGGAATACACTTTTTAAAAACTCATTTCATAAGGCATGTTGTCGCACTCGTCCTTTAAAAAACGGCGTTTTCTAATCTTGGACATACATACTATTATTTCTGCAATAAGAAGATAATATGTAAAAAAATCGTTTTTCAACATTATGGAAGTACAACCACTGCAACCAATTTTTCAGTATAGCTGATATTCTATAGATAAAGTTATTTTTGTCAAAAAGTTGCCGTTTCTTAGAATAATAATTAATGATGTGAGCAATAATGGATACAGGCAAAGGACAACGAAATTCTGAATGTCAACTACAACAAAAGAAGCTTAAACCATCTTGTACACGAAATCTCGAATGCAGAATCAATTTGGCAAATAATAAAAAGCTCTAAATTCAAATGTTAATGTTAAGTTTTACGTAACCTTAAAATTTAAATATTGTGAAAACAAATTGCACTATTATGCAAGAATCAATAGTAATGCAATAGTATGCCGAACAATGAAACAACTTCCTTTTAAATTTAAGTTTTTATGTGTTAGTTATTTATTATCAAAAATTTCACAAGAACAATTTTGACTATTGAAACTATTATATTTTGTTTTCAATCGATACTCAGTAATAATCTATTGTTTAGGGCCGAGCAAAACTAATCATATATCGATATTTGGTTACACTTTTCCAGGTTTCTTACATATCGATATTTATCGATAGCTCGATACATATAGATAGATCGAAACATATTGATATGCAAAAGAATCTGGAAAAATATAACACAATATCGATATATTGATACAAAAAGGGGAATTAATAGAATTATTCGAGCTGCGTTTTCAAGATTTTTTCATGTTTTTGCTTCTCGATGATGATTACATGATTATTACACACAACTGTCACATGACTGATATCATCCAATGAGAACCATGCTTTTTTTGAAAATCGACCAATCCCGAACTGATTTACCTGATAAGCGCCCTTGGGCTGCTTATCAAGCGATAAGCGCCCAGCGGATGATTATGGACCCGGTATATGGTGTAATAATTGAAAGTACGTGTAGAAATACAAGAAACAATCACTTTGAGTTTTTTTTGGCGTTATTAGTTCAATTGCAAATCATAATTCGGATACGGGTTTTATGTAATAATCTTCAGAATATAAACACTTACAGATAATTTTGCCCGTGCCAAGAGTGATCGTGCTGGTTGCCCTTAGAAAACTGCCCTTCGGACAACATTCATTGCAACTACCACTCGACCCTTGGCGTGTGCAAAATTATGGGTAAGTATATCTCGCCCTTGTTATATTACTAATGACAATCAAATGCCCGTATGGAAACAAATTTATCTGACAAAAATACGGCTCTTATATATAAGCCGTTCACGATCTTTTTGGGTCAGGTGAGGCTATGATCATCTAGTAATTTTGTTGGCAGAACCTCTGTTGCAACTAAACTCCCTCATGGAAATAGACACCTTTTGTGTTAGGTTAGGTTGTTTTCAGTTTAAGGTTATATTTTCTGAATAGGTACAGTGTTGCCGGATATTCTCTAGTCTCCACATCGACTCGCGTTCTTTTAAATTTGATCTGTCCTTTTTATATTGGAAGTAGCATCGTTTAATGGACATTTTTTGTTGTAACAAAATTATTTTGGGCATTTTGACTTTTCCGTTGACGGAAATTAAAATTATTTTTTTCGACGACTGTCATCGAAAGTAGATTTTTCTCACTGTCATTTGACAACAGAAAGTTGCCATTTGCCGCTGAGCGTGCGTTTTCATCTTTTTGCCGCTCGCCGAGCGTTTTGGGTTTCCGCGTGAACAAAATAGGTAGCCACGTCCGAATGTTTCCTTGACAACGCCCGTCATTTGTGGAAATAATCGCGTCACATGTCATATAAACTGCGCGAGTAATGTTAACTTGATTGTCAATTAATTTTTGCAATAAAACGAAATTTGATATTTTCCTTTAATAATATGCTCAGTCGTCGAAAAAATAGTATGTATGTTTCGAGCTAAAAGTGCGCTTGCCGCTTTTGCATGATTGCTGGTTTCGACTTCGTCTCAACCAGCAATATTCATGCGCAAGCGGCAAGAATGCACTTTCAGCTCTTAACATACAATATACTATTACACATTTGATAAAGCATTTATTTTCTTACGAATATTAAAATAATAAATCTGGCAATGTGGTGGCAAGAAAATTTCGAACAGACACTGACAGAAAAAAAAGTTGCATCCGCTACATCATCGAATCAGTTAGGCCAACATGAAAAGAAAAAATCATAGCCAACTCTGTCCCAAAAAGGTCGTGAACGGCTTATATTTACTTTCGGAACAAATTAGTCCTATTTTATTTAAAAAGTGAAACAAACTTTAACATGATAATCATTTATTTTGTATCGCTACATCTACTCTGTGTCCAAGTAAAGAAGGGCCAGTATGGGGATCTAGTAAATAGTAAGAGATACAAATTTGGTTAAATAGAAAAAAAGTTGCGTAACTAGAAATCATTGGTATGTTTTTTCGTTTTTAACTGATCTTTAAAATATCGAATTTTTGAAAATGTTTAATCTATTTTTTCTGACGTTAATATTAAAGTTACAGCGAAACTAATACTAGCTATTTGTGCAACAAGTGCTAAAAGTTGATGATTATGCACGAGACATGAAAATTATGAAACAAAGCCGAAGGCTGAGTTTCATAACATGTCTCGTGCATAAACACTTTTTTCTTCAAACGGCAGTAAAATATGGCATTATACTGCTGGATTGATGATGCTAAACTGTCACTTTATTGCCAAGCGGCAGATAATATTATCTGCCGCTGACGAGCGGCAGATAAAGTTATTATCTGCCGCTGACGAGTTTATCTGCCGCTCGTCAGCGGCAGATATAGATATTTATGCATTAAGGGAGATATGAATATGTTTTTTCCCTGAGGTTGACATGTGTTACAGACCGAGGGCCTCTGGCCCGAGGTTTGTAAGTCAACCGAAGGTAAAGAACATGAATATCTCCCGTGATGCATACAATATTTTATCTACTAGCATATTCATAAAAAGAGTATGAAATTTCAAAATGTCATAATGACATTTAAAATTAGAATATGTAAGTAACATCAAGGATTGCCTCATTGTATCGTTGCTAAGACGTTAATTGTAGTTGCATTGTTACCATGAGTTTGAGGGAGAAATAATTTGACAAGTCCCTTGGGAGTTATGAGTAGCTTTTCATATTTTGTTTCTATGACGAAAATGTACAATATCATGTTGCTAGTAGATAAAAGTTATTATCTGCCGCTGACAACTTTATCTGCCGCTCGTCAGCGGCAGATAATATTATCTGCCGCTGACGAGATCAAGTAATTTTCTTAGAATTTTGTTCACAAAGTTGTAAATAGTTTGTTATAAAAACGTTTGAAGAAAAAATATTATACGTTATTCGGAGCAAAAGTATCTTTATGTGGCTCGGCTGTACTTATCTGCCGAGCTTGCGAGGCAGATAACCCGTCCAGCCTCGCCACATAAAATATAACTTTTGCTCCTAATAACATAATATACTATTTTCTTCAAGCGGCAGTAAAATGTGACATTATACTGCTTGGTTGATGATGCTAAACTGTCACTTCATTGCCATGACATCTAAAACACTTTATCTTACAGTAGCGCCTATTACCATACATTATACAACTGTTTTCAGTGACTAAAATGAAGTTTTATTCACAAGTGAGTTTTCATTATTTATACTACTTCATTGTTGGTAGCACTGTCAAGCTATGTCAAATTCGTAATTTTCAGGTTAAGTTTTGCGTCAGTCTGTGTCAAATAACAAACAAAACCTAACCTACGAACCTCGAATTTGACATAGACTGACAATACACTTCAGTACTGCCAATACACTTCAGTACTGTCAGACGTATATCACAAATCATAAGCGACTAATTATAAATTTATTTCGCGACATATTCTGACAGCGCAAACTATTTAGGCACAAGAATTGCTACTGTAAGATAAAACGTCGTATATCACACGTGAGCGAAATGCCATTATAAGCTCGTGAGAAATTGTATCGCTCGTGCTGGGGCACTCGCGATTCAAAATTCTCACTCGCAAATAATGATGCATTTCTCTCACTTATAATACAATCTACTATTATCTGCCGCCGACAACTTTATCTGCCGCTGAAAACTTTATCTGCCGCTGACGAAATTAAGTAATTTTCTTCGAATTTTGTTCACAAAGTTGTACATAATTTGTTATAAAAACGAAGAAAAATTACTATATGTTATTCGGAGCAAAAGTATCTTTATATGGCTCGGCAGATAACCCATCCAGCCACGCCGCACGAGTTTGCACACAATATTTTTTCTACGGCCTTAAATTTACTGTTATTAATCCATAAATGTGGATTTAACAAGGCTTTGCATTTATGACAGTTATAATGTATGCCATAATAGGGAGATAGCCTTGACGCGCAGGTGAACGTTTCTGCAGCCAGTAGCTGTCAAAGTTAGTTATCAAAGGTAATTATAAATGTACACATTTTACTTTATTCATGCTTTAATTTTTTTTAAAACACTTTACCTCTAACGAAGGAGGTAACTAGAATAACTTTATAACCTCACTTCCAGTCCAAAATTCTAAATTCCACACCAGCTGTTTACTTTTAGCACATGAGCTAAAAGTAAACAGCTGATTTCACTTTTAACACGCTAATCTATAAAACGTCACTTTTAGTGAAAAAAAGCTAGCGCTAAAAGACTTACTTTAAGTAGTGGTCGTAGAAAAACATCTTTATAGCAACTTTTCATGGACTAGAAGGCTATAGCATCAATTTTGTTATCAGACGTTTCGTCTTCGAGCAACATCAACTTCGATTTTTTAAATACGGTGCTTATTTTCTGATGTCAAATTTTATAAGCCTTTTTTATTCTGAATTCAACAATATACCACACATTATGGTTTAATTACGTTTCGAGTCTTTTTTTATACAGATACAGGTTTTTTGACCCGGACCGGTGTGTCCTAAAGCATTTCATACATTGTATTTTTAATAATCAAAAACGAAAAATCATATCAA
Organism: Agriotes lineatus; assembly: GCA_940337035.1. Classification (NCBI taxonomy): domain Eukaryota; kingdom Metazoa; phylum Arthropoda; class Insecta; order Coleoptera; family Elateridae; genus Agriotes; species Agriotes lineatus. The sequence goes on from CALNHX010002285.1 coordinate 113,394, forward strand.
TACGTCCCTTAATTACGCAACTTTTTCCCATTTAACCAAATTTTATCTCTTACTATTAACGAGATCCCCATACTGGCCCTCCGTATATTGGACATACTGTATATCGATATTAATCGATAGCCATCGATAATCGATATCAGAATTTCAATATCGCCCAACTCGACTCTTGTTCTGCTGGATCTGCGTTACTTAATTTGTATGAATAGCGTTAATATTCTGCTTTCCTGCAACTCTTAATAGCTTTATTTCCCTGAATCCACTTGTTCGAATTTTCAAGGTAATTATTGTAATATATGGCCAGTTACATTCGTTTTTGTAAATTCAGGAATAATAATCTAGGAAATGTTATTATACGTTTTATTTACTATGTATTTATAAAAAGTGATTATTATAAAACACTACAAAATTATAGCTCCATATAATTATTGCAAATTGTAACTACTAATATAATCAATTCGTTTTTATGTTAAAAAACCATGATGCATGCATGACTATTGACATTATCAGACTCCATTATTTATCTTAATTTTCAGTGTTTCTATAACATATAAATATAACATCTAGTAACTCTCCAGGATAATTACATGTATTCAAAATATAAAATGTAGATTGCAACCGGTTATATATTATGAAAACAGTTGTAAATCTACTGTATTTGGAATTGGTATAATTTTCGGAATCTCTTAGAATAATTAAAACCTCCGCAATAGATACCAAAAAGTGGTAGGTAGTATTACTAATAACAAGAAAACAAATCACTAAACAAGACTTTTGCACTTAAAAAACATTTTAGTTATTCTACAAATTAATACGAGGATTTATTACAGCTATTTTTAAAACCAGGGACGTTGAAAGTTTTTTTAATACATCTGCGACTGCTGTGATTAACCTCTATTACAAAATTTAAAAAAATATTTATAAACAAACAAAATTTAACTAGCATCAAGTGTTTTGTTTATACTTGCTATCGAACTATTTCCGTCATCTCGACAACATTTTCCATATCGTCGGAATAAATATAGCAAAACAGCATGGAAGTAAAGAAATCCTAAAACCAAATATAAAAGTCTATACAGAGTAATATTTGAAACCTTTCTGTGGCGTTCTATAATTCATGCTGTCTTGTGTAATTCACCACACTACCAGCAGTATCAAGCAATTTATCCGAAATCGACTATCCTCGAACTCCAGTAAAAGTTTTCCTTGATAATTTTTAGTATTATTGCATGTTGTCGCTGAAAATGGGGATAGATTTGTTTCTCAAAACGTTCGTTAATTAATATTGTAACTTGGATAGAGTAGCAAAATACACAAAAGAACTGCACGAAATATATATAGGGTATCAGTTGAATATACTAAAAAATGACGATTCTAACAGAAAGTCGAGAACAATATACATGACCATTGTATACACGAACAGACATCTCTTGGGGAATAAAAATTTTAGGATTAATGAGCTACTATAATCAGGGTGTATACTAACTCACAATTTGAAAATTCCCTGACTTCCAAGTTTTCCAGGATTTTTCAATCAAACTTCCAGAAGATTTTTACATACATACATACATACTCTAAAAGTACATTTTTACGAGAAAGTAGAACAACACGCAAGCTATTAGATAAACGAAGACAAGTATGTCTAACGTACGTACACCTGCTGCCAAGAAGCTTCCTGCACGGAGCCTGATTTTGCGCAATCTGAACGTACCACGTTTACATGATGCTCTGGAAGCAAGACAAGTCCAGATAATCCGGTTACACGGTGCCTCTTGAATTGAATAAACTTTTGATAAAGTAGTTTGTCGTTTTAATTAATTTTCCCTGACTTTTTTTATAAATTAAGCAAATTTCTTGACTTCCCTGATTCCAGAGTTAGAATGTAATTCCCTGACTTTTCCAGGTTTTCCCTGTTTTCCAGAAAGTATACACCCTGTATAATAGATTCAACCCAATATTTTCTAACTTGAATTCCCCGGCAAACTTTCAAACCTTAGAATTAAGAAGTTTGTTTATATAAAATAATTTAATTTATGATGGTCTGGACAGAGTACTTAAGCATACCGGCTACTGGGTCAGCAGTCGCGAATTGCAAATTGATATCCTCGATTCCTCAGTTTGGTGGAGCATTGAATAATTAAAAAGGAGATAAACATTTTCAGATTCGTCCTTCTGAAGAAACGGGTCGCATTGTACTATGCTATGTAGCATGTAAAAGATAATTTTCTAGAGTGGGCAAATTCAAGAACTTTGCTGAATGTCTAAACGCTGCTCATCAAAATATGATTTTTCCCTTCTCTCCTTGTAACCGCAAACCTACGTCTTGGTTTTTTCAATCTAAAAACATTTTTCAGACAATTGTAGCAGATTACGGTGTGACTCCCAGAAAAAGAAAAAATCCTTTGTTTATGATCTCGCTTCCTTGTAGAGTTATAGCCTTTAGAATGACGCGACGTGTTTTCCAAATATTTCAATTTTATGTATAATCTAATTATCATGAATGTCAGGAAAGTTAGCGTTTTCAATTGATTTTGTAATCTACAGTGAATTTATTTTAAGACGCAATGTGGTCTTGCCGTCTCCATGAGGATTGGATTTTCTCTGAATGATGTCATTTTTGACAGTGGTCTATTATGAGGTGTTGTATCGGACTTTTTCCACAGTGGAAAAAGTCCGATACAACATCTCAGGATTTGATTGTTGATAAAGGCGATTGCAAACACAAACGCATCACAAAATCAGCCGTAGCTGAGCATACGTTTACAAATGGGCACACTTTAGAATTTGAGCATGCAAGAGTACTTGCCAGAATACCTCATTACTTCCCGCGAGTGATACGTGAAGCCATAGAAATAGAAAAACATCCAAATAATATCAACAGGGAAGATGGCTTTAAGCTTAGTAAAACGTGGACCCCTGTGATACACGATCTAAAGCGTTACAACCACTCTGCGTCATACGGCCACGCCCCACGGATTAGGTTGCACTCGGACGACCAACCAGCGCCAGCGTTACGCCACTCCGCGCGCCTGGCACAGAGGACTATAAATACCTCCACACCGACCTTCGGTTCTTAGTGCGACTTTCACTCTGATGATGCAAGCTGCAAGGTCTTGCGAAACGTTAGTGAATATGGATGCACAAACAGCAAAACGGCCAAATCTGCCTAAGTATCCTCGTTCTCAAGATACTCAAACAACACGAGCCACCAAAGAGCATGGCCATCGCGCGGGTTTTTGCTCGACTTCACAAGGTGCAAGGCACATTAAGCCAGAAAATGCTGGGTGTTCATATACAAATACTACGCGGTCTAAGCCGAAATTCTATGTTAAGAAGAATGATTTGATTGTTACCTACATATTGGTTTCTAAAGGTACGCTACGCTAAAAACGTTACTGAATAGCTAAAACATACTGTATTCTACGAGGGAAGGAATTTTGTTGATCAGATGATATAAAAGCTTCAGTTTACAGCAAGTATGAGTTATTACATGTTATAATTCCTGTTGTTATTTGTGATTCTTATTTACAATGAAATTGCGGTTTATACAGGGAATTTATTTTAATAGTTAACATAAGCATTTCGTTTCTATGCCACCATTTAATCATACAGGTCATTTCCATAGTTACAAATGAGACCAAAAGATTAGAGCGTGCATTTTACGAGTTTACATAAGAATTATTACTTGTCAAAAAGACAATTAAAATGTATCCTAATGTATACCACTGAAAAAAAGATATAACACACAAGTTGTTCCTACATATCTACTTTTTAGTTGCATAGCTACATTCCGGTAACAAAATTAAAGTTTCTTATTAGCAAGTACCTAATCCAAATTCGTATGTTAACTCGTAAAATAATCGCTCTAATCTATTGATTTCTTTGCTAACTATGGAAGTGACCTGTATGATTAAATGCTGACATAGAAACGAAACTGCTATGTTAACCATTAAAATAAATTCACTGTATATTGCATTTTAAAATAAACGTATTCACACATTGTGTCGATATGAAGTATCTTCAGAAACCAATAGGAAACAATCAAATCCCCATAGAAACGATAGGACCACTACATTGTGCACTAAAATAAATTCACTGTATAGTTTTTACAGTAAATTCCTTGTTTTTTATCATTTGAAATATTCTAGGGAATTTATCATTTGAAATATTCTAGGGAAGTAGTGTAGCTAGACGGGTTCTGGCTCAAAATGTGTCACTGCGCATGTTTTCTGCGCAGGTCTGCGCGGGGTTTTTGCGCAGGTTTGTCAAGGTCGTTTACCTAGCCGGGGTCAAGGTCGCGGGTCTAGCCGGGGGTCACCGTCACGGGCCTAGCCGGGGCCAAGGTCATTGACCTCACCTGGGTCACGTGCTCCTACGATGAATTTTTGGGGTTAAAAGTCCAATTTTTACAAGATTCCCACGATGAATTTTGGGGCTAAATGTCTAATTTTATTCCTACGCTTATCAAAATTTTCCCAGGCTCAACAGGATGTGAGTCATCGTCTGAGAATGCAAACTTGTTGAGACTTGTAGATGTGGGAGTCTAGCAGGATGTTACTGTCTACCAATTGAACAATGACGTCCATTGTTTGAAAAATCTGCACGATTGCAAAAAATAATTGAACAATGAAGTCTTTGTTGTCTGGACGAATTTTTGCTGACCTCCATTATCAGATAAACCGGATGTTATTGTCTGGAGCTTCAGACTTGTCCAGACATATTTGAAAAATGTGCAAGACTGGTAAACCCATTGCTTGAGAAAAATCTGCACAACCGCTAAATTGAATGGAGCCTTTGTTTGGAAATTAAAACTTGTTTGAGGCTCTGAGTGAGACACACGAGTGACTGGGATCTGGTAGTTGATAGTCTCTCGCATATTTTGATAGTTATTAACAGTCAGTTAGTAAACAGTATTTAACATAATACAAAAGTGTTGGAGTCTTAGAGACATTGAGAGAAATCCTCAACATTGTTTGTGAGCACCGAATGTAAATATTACGTGTTTTTTCCGTACTTTATTAAATACACAGTCTCGAAATTGAGCCGATAGTTATTTATTTCGCTTTTGTTGTTGGATGTATGTACAGAAGGACAGTATCCCTCACTTTAGCAATAAGCAAGTTCCTAAAGAAATATTATTATGCTGTACATTTTTGTAATAGTACTGTTTCTTTAAATGTTATAACACCAATTTAAAAACTAATGTTAAAAATTTAAACCAAATAAGTACAACTCTTATAATGGATTCGCTTTTAACGTACACTCGATTAGTACGTACTTGGGAGATTAGTCCTGGTCGAATGTCTAGTTTATCTGTTCTTTTAAGAAGTACATACTTACTTTGCTACGTACCAAAAATACGTCATGTAAGCTGCATATTTCCTTTCTAACGTTCTTCACCATTAAAATATGGGAAATCAGCAAAAGTCACATACATTTTGGTTTGCAGAGTACACGACGCGGGTACTACACATATTACATACTTTACAAGCTTGTTTAAGAAATATACCCACGAACGCAGTCGTTTTGTCACGTACATGCTTATATAGACAGACCAATAAAAAAACCAATTAGGGCAGGCTGTGATATGTGTTATACGTTTGGCAGTACTGAAGTGTATTGTCAGTCTATGTCAAATTCGAGATTTGCAGGTTAAGTTTTACGTCAGCCTGTGTCAAACAACAAACAAAACCTAACCTACTAATCTCGACAGGCATGGTAATTAAATTTAAGGGTAGTTCGAGCGCATCAAACAGAACAACTTTGCATTATAAACTATACGTCAAAAATTAATAATAATCCCACAAATAGTAAAACATGTACATGCTTAAACTGATTGGCGGTCACTGGAATGAACTTCCAATAAACAAATTTCGCACATTTCGTTGTGATAAGACCAAATTTGAATAAAATTCAGGAGTAAAAAAACAGTTGTTTGTTTAGTGCAATGTATTCTACTGAGGTCAGTATACACCCATTTAATTTAATGGCCATACCTATGAATCATCCTGTATTGTTTCTAAAAAAAACCTGACGACGACATACCATCCTTAAGGACTGAATAGTTATTTATATTACAAGTGCGGTAGGTTACAATAGGTAGGCTATAATAAATATTAACGATACAAATTTAATGAGCATCTTAAGGAAACGCGTTTGATTGCCAAAACGAGGAGGTGAGGCAAGTTTTGCGGCAATCAAACGAGTTTCGTTATGCGCGATAAGCAAACGTGTATTGTTCAATATTTTATTATCATCAATAAACTCTGGTTCATGCATTTTTATATAAAAAGAGTGCGGTAATGTCCATTATATGGCGTGCGGTAATGAAGCTCTTTGCGATACTAAAATTAATTTGGTTAATAGTCTATAACACCGATGAATATAATAGATATTAACGATACACGTTTCATTATGAGCATCTTAACGATGCAAGTTTGCTTGCAGCTTTGCAGCAGAGTTTTGCGGCAATCAAACGAGTCTCGTTAAGTGCCATAACCCAACGTGTATTGCTCAATAATTTATCTTCATGAATAAATTCTGGTTCAATGTATTTTTTATATATAAAGAGTGCGGTAATACCCATTACCGTACTCAGTACGGTAATGAAACTCTTAACGATACTAAAATTAATTTGGTTGATAGTCTATAATAATACCGATGAAGATAAAATGTTAACGCATCGAGTATTGTATTACATTTTTTGTCGACCTATTTCTTTTAATATTTTCTATAAATTCGAGACTTTGTTTTGAATACCAAAACCTCCGTTGCCATCAAGCAAGCTGGCTTCTGTAAATTTTGTAGTTGACGCGTTGAAACATCAAAAATCAAAGTCGTACATACCAATTTTCTTTATTTCTGCAAAACTTCACTGAACGAGGAAATCAGGAAATACGTAACTAGCGTTTCTGCAAATACCCTTTATTACAACAAAGCAACTTTTTTCTTTAAGAGTCTCTGAAAGTTAAACATTTTCTAGTTATTTTAAGGCACCGGGATGCGTAAAAACACTGATTAACTGTAAAATGGTAGTTACGGTGGACATCAATTAATTGTGTATGTTGTTTACATATCCGGAGCCTAAAATAGTAGCATATTTCTTAATACTTGCGTTTGTGTGATCACTTAAATAAAGTACGGTGAAAATCGGTTTAAAATCGGGTCAGCGATTTAGCAATAGGTACCTAGCGGAAAGTGCGAATGAAGCAGAGATCACCGAGAATGAAAAAATTCAGATTTAAAGGTGAGAAAGGATAGAAATGCGCATCCGCATCTTTCGATAACTTAAAAAAAATATTGCCCGTAGCGAGATTCAAACTCGCAATCTTGCATCTTATCCACTAAACCACATTCACTATGTAGTTGCGTTAGCGCTTAACTTTTTTTTGGTGGTAAAGTGAATGCATATCAATAAATAGGCATGAAGAAAAAACGACAAATCACGGATTTTCAGTACTTTGCATTAACATTCCACACAAACTGACACAGAAATCAGGTAGGTTATGTTGTTCTCGAGATATAATGTTTACATCCATCCGGCGGGACACCTTCATTAAACTTCATTTTCCGACTTCCCATTATCGCCAACGCGGTTGCTGTCTTTACAAAAGTTATGCAGTTAAATTAAATTAAAATATTAAATACATACATCCAGAACGCATGCATTTTCTGAGAATTTCTACATTTTATGGATATCATTCAATCAAGTGAAGCTTTTATTCATTGTTTCAGAGCTAACCACCGCACTTAAAATGCATTTTCCATCCCCCCACAGACAAAAGACAAATTCCGCTATTCCGAGAATTAAATATTTCGCATATAAATTGGCAAAAAGTTAGCATCAGTAAAAAATTTGCCAACGTTTACAGGCTAATAAAATATGATAAACTGAATCGAATATCTCTTCCGTTTTTCGTTTAAATATATTATTCGGTCAAAAAACCTACATCTCCACTATTTGATATACAATTGTGCATGCATGATTGACGTGTATTATTTCAAGATGTGCGACAATTTACCATTAAATTATGTAGATCATAAACAGCAGAGTTATTTAAGTTGTGTTGCGACAACTTCAATGTTTCTTCTGTCGAAAAAAATATCCACGGCCCAGACGCGCCTTTTCTTCATCGGAACTCGATGGACTCAATGTACGTCCAAAAATTGTAATCAGAAACTCAAAATGCGCGCGTTATTGCAGGGGTTAGGCTGCTCGAGGCTTGGGCCTATGCTGAAATAGTTCCCATTGAATGTTAAATTATCCTTATCTTTGGACACACTTCTTGCCGCTCAACCTCCGCTCCGTTTATAAACTCTCGAAAAGCTGAAAGCCGCTTCAATGTGGCGTAAATGCGTCCGTGAAAGCAAGCAGCGCTTATCGTACGGTTCATATTCGACAAATAAAAATTACTCTTGCTTTGTTTAAGTTTTAAAATGTTATAAATATATAAATAGATAAAAAAAAATCAGAAGAAAAAACTTCCTGAATGACGACGGGTTTGTTATGGTAGAGCTATATGGCTCCTTGCAGCAAGCCGTCACTGCATTGTTTGTCCAATTTAACAATCATAGCTTACATTAAATTAAAAAAAGATCAAACTGATGGGAGGTTGTAGCTCATTTGATATATTTTTACATATGTGTTAAAGGTGAACTTCTTCATTATGGCTATCGCATGCGGGTACAGTATCAGAATACCAAACCATGCATGAATGATACCGAAGAATAGCTAATTTTTGCGCACATATTTAAGGTAAGCAGCAAGGCACTGCCCTCGTAAAATGTAGCTTCCTGAATGCTCCGATTTGTCATCACAGAAACTGACACAGGAAGTGCCTTTAAATGATTTCAATACTTTTGGCGGTTATGTAACACTGCACGAAGCATATACCTCTGGTACTTCTTTATTTTATTAAACTACTTTCCCAACATAACAATGCCCCGAAGCGCGCTGCAGCCAGGCTCCAAGTTATTATTTGATGCCAGCAAACATTCCTTACGCGGACAGATTTCCGTCCCGTTCTTAATTCTAGAAACCAAAAAAAGCTGCGGATTGAGTAAGTTATTGACCCAGATCAAACCAACAATCACCGCAAACATCTGCTCGGTTCATTTAAATGTTTAAAACACCCAAGAAAGTGTGCCTTCATAAATTATACAAATCCATTTTTATTATGTGTCGTTTCCAGGAAATAAAATCCAGAAAGTTAATATCAAACAATGTCTTTAACAACATTTATTTTAAGGAACCAAGAAACACTCTTACGATTCAATGGCGTAAGATATCATATTATCTCATATTCAGCCATATGAAAGCTGTCAAAATAATTTCCTTTGCAAGTAATATACATAGGTATTTCGGCTTTATCAGACTAATACCTGTGGGAATTACATGAAAGATTGCTAATGTAAACTGCTTCTCGTAGTTTTGTTTTCCACATAACTGCTTTTCCAGAGCTACCTTTTATCTTTGTGTTTTTGCCAAATCTAATAAATTTCAATTTAAATTGACTCCTCCTCCTTGGTTATAAGTAAAGCTGATATTATATGGCAAATGCATATTTTCTATAATTGATATGCCGGGGAAACGTTTTGCATATGTATACAAATTATGTGAAAACAAATCGTTTAAGCCAAGTTTCATTTTGCATATTTATACGTTTTTGAGCATACTTTCTAGATTTTGCATATTTGGTTATATTTAGCAATAATTTGTAATGTATGAACTTTTTGAGATTTTTTTGTAAAATTTACTATTTTATTTAATTTATTAATAAAATGTTTGTTTGCGACTGAGATATATAATTTTACTTTCTGCCGCTGGAGTGCAGTGCGCGTATCGAAATAAGCAGAGAAAAGGAGAAGTCCCTGTTAAAATCTTTGACTATATAAACATAGATTGCCAGCAACCTCTACTTTTCCCATAGAAGCAATGTATAAGGAATGAGCCAACATAGAATCTATTTCAAGAGTCGAACTTCGAGTGTTGGGTGAATAATAGTCTGGCGGGGTTAGAGGAAATCTCATTTTTATGTTGGCTTACAACGTGAAGTTGGCGTTGGCAGTCCATGTATATACAGTCAAAGTTTAAAATGAATGACGCCTTTGAATAAAAATTAGAGAAATAAATACTCCTACAAAATAATTTAAAAAATCATTATTTAGAACACTTCTCCTTATTTAAAAAAAATAGAGCATATTTTGTGCATATATTGTTAACTTTGGGTGCATATAGTCAACAAAATGTATGCATAAATATACGGACAAACTTTGAGGGATGGTAGGGAACATAAAAAAAACATTTTTTTGCTTTATAAACATTTGTCCGAAAATGCTTCGTTTTCGAGATACAGGGTGTTACAATTTGTAGAAAAAACGCTAATGAAATTTTCAGTTTGTTGGTAATTTTATAAGCCATCTTTTGGATCTATTACAGTTGATACAGTAATTCCAGGGGCGTACTCACGGGGCAACCTGTTGGTGTTTTTGCATAAAAAAATAACACCCAGTAGTTTTTTTCGCAATTTTTATACTTTTTAAAGATGAAGCATCTAAAAATACAATTTTTTTTTCATTTGACGTTTTTGCGTATCTTGCTTCGTTTTCGAGGAAAAAAATTTGAAACATTTTTTTTTACAAATTGCAACACCCTGTATCTCGAAAATGAAGCGTTTTTGGACATATGTTTATGCAGCAAAAAATGTGTGTTTTGATGTCTCCTACCACCCCTAAAAGTTTGTCGGTCGAGTCGTGGAACACCCTGTATATGCGCATATTTTTGTACATTTGAGTGCATATAATTATCAGCTTTAGTTATAAGTCTCTCGATTGGTTGATTTCCCAGTCTAAAGCTTTGCGTTTCACCTCCACATAATCTTTGTTTCCTGTGTCCATTATTAATTGATTTATGGATTAGAGATGAGGCCGTCCTCTGGGTTTTTTTCCTTCTACTTTTCCTTCAATTATTGTCTCCTTTCCTTATGTGTTGTATCACTTGTTTTCTTCTTTTGACTATCTGTTTTCGCATCTTTCTTCTCTTCCCTATTGGCGCTAGTATTCCGTCATTGGCTTTCCTTTCTGGCCAGCTAACTTTCAGAGTTCTTCTAATACACAACATTTTTAAGGATTCCAACTTCTTCACGGGCTTACTTATAGTCCACGTATGTCAGCCATACAGAGCTATGCTCAATATGTGTTTGAATGAGTTGTGTCTTCATTTTTGAGTTAATTGACTAATATACTACGAGCAAAAACAGTTTGCATTTGTATCGATTTCTTACTCCATGGAAAACGAAATCAGTGGAAACTAGCAAGAAAATTGTTATCGTCGGCGGCAGTATGTTGAAGACATCCTCACTTCTGGGTAGTGTTGTGCCTTGGTCAATTGACCGGTCAATTTGCCCACGGTCAAAAACTGTGTTGTCAAATTCACTGTCAAATGCTCATGTAGCCTTAAAATTGCTTATATTAAATTACACTATCAATCAACGGTTTTTTTTTGTAGAAGGTCTTTATTATTGGCTGTAAGCCTGTAACTAATCAAACATTTACTGAAATTGCAAAAATGCAGGGGATTTACATATTTAGCGAGGGGATTCACACAGCGACCAATGTTTCTTGGGGAAGTACCGCTTTGTGCAAATTGTAAATTCAGCATTGGAGTCTTCAGTTTCAGTTGTGCTTTACTTACAGAACTATCAATACAATTGATTAAAAAAAGGTTAATTAAAAAAATTAAAATGGTCAAATGAGCGGTCAATTGGCTGGTCAATTGACCGGTCAATTGACCAAAAAGTTGTTGACCGGTCAAAGGCACAACACTACTTCTGGGATTTACGACATTAACATCACACAGCTGCTTTGCGGGATTGGGGAATTGAAGTGAAGTCGGCATTAGATTTTAGTGGTCCGTGAAGCTCTCGGAATTAAACCCAGATTTTCTGCTCTATAATCAGAGTCTCATTGGCCCACAGTCCTCTATTGGCAATTACCATTACATTGCTTAAATTTCAAAATAAAAAACGACGTGCTCATCACCTCAATACCACAACTTAATCTATGTGGTGTATGTACATTTATCACCTTCTCTCGCGCCTTTTTCTCTAATTTACCAAATTCTGTGGAAAATCTTACCTAATCTTATAGCCAGTTACTAAAATATATTCTAATTACAAAAATCTATATACCATGATTGGTCAAATTAGCACTGCTATAAGTGGAAATGATAGAATTACAAGAATGCTGTGACTTTTAAGCTTTCGAGTGGTTGCCAATAGTTCCTACCTATATGCTACAAAATTAGTCGTTTGATTCAGATATATGGACGGTGCCGATGTGTTAAAGGTGATGACAATTTAATTTGCAATAAATCTAATATTGATTGTACAGTAATATTACATCACCCATAATATAGCATTAATTTTGCATATATACTAGGTATAGAAAACCCTGTGCTTGATGTCTACTTACTAGATGTTGAAAACATTACTCTAAAGTCTTGAACAGACTAACAAACAAGTAAAGAAGTAAAGCGGAGCAAGATTCAAGATGTTGAAGTATACGTGTCAACTAAGTCTGTTATGAATCTATTATAGGTATTACCTAAATTTTATTTTACACCAATGCTAAAAAGATATACTTGAAAGTCTTCTTGCAATTTAAAAATATCTACTTATATGATTCAACTGTCATTACATATTAAGAAAAACATAAAAAATAGTAGTTTTACAAAATCCAACATTTACACAATGTCACCATACCATTTTAGTGGTTGTGGCCCTTGTGAAAAGGCATTCTTCCCTTAGTTCAATGGGTTGGGCTAACCACTTGCTCCGGGTCGAAAATGGTTTATAAATAAAATCACACGTAAGTGTTACAGCTAGCAACAGGCTCTTAGCCTATACAGTGTGTCTACTTAAGTTGGCCCCATATGGAAAACTTTGTTATGAAGTATGATGACTGTTTATTAAGATAAAAGATAACGTGTTTTACAAGTAGGATTTGCAAAATTTAATTTAAAATTGAAGTGGCCAAAAAATTCCTATCGAACTTTTTTAATTTGTGGACACCCTATACATTCGATGTCAAATGTGAATAGCTGAATATTATTGTTTTCGAAAGCAGAGATTTTATAAAGAATTACTTTTTTACGTCAAACTTATAATAACAAAGTTTTCCATATGGCGCCAACTTAAGTAGACACACTGTATATATCTATACGAAATTAAAATATACAAGGGCGGACTTTATTTAAATAACACTTTCCCTCATATTCTATTCCTACTTTCTGTAAGCTAAGCGTGTTTATTTTTGTACATAAATAATTGATTTTTTGCACTACTAGTCTCAGAACGCACCGTTATTGGCCTATTTTTAGGTCGTGAAGTTGATTTTCTCCACCAAGGGAGAGAAAGTAAAATAAACAATTTTCACCGTGGTAACTAATAAATTGCTAAGTTACCAAATATGACTATTTTAATTTTGATGTTTTAAAGAGCTGTATTGTCAGGTTGACAGTTAAAATATTTTCGAAATTTGTTGGGAATTTAGGTATTAAGCCGTTTGGTAGTGCAAAAAATAGTATATACACCACGGTAGCGATTCGTCTTATAACCTTCGCGCTTTAGATACTTCGCGCTGCGCACTCAGTATCTAATATGCGCTCAGGCTATAATACTGCGCTTCGCTACCTTGATGTATAATATACTATTTTGCACTACTAGTCTCAGAACGCACCGTTATTGGTCTATCTTTAGGTCGTGAAGTTGATTTTCTCCACCAAGGGAGATAAAGTAAAATAAACAATTTTCACCGTGGTAACTGATAAATTGCTAAGTTACCAAATATGACTATTTTAATTTTGACTTTTTAAAGAGCTGATTGTCAGGTTGACAGTTAAAATATTTTCGAAATTTGTTTGGAATTTAGGTATTAAGCCGATTGGTAGTGCAAAAAATAGTATATACACCACAGTAGCGAATCGTCTTATAACCTTCGCGCTTTAGATACTTCGCGCTGCGCGCTCAGTATCTAATATGCGCTCAGGTTATAATACTGCGCTTCGCTACCTTGATGTATAATATACTATTGTGCGAGCGTATTTTTAAAGATAACAAATTAATAATACAAAATAACCACTTCCAAATTTGAACAAGAATTTATGATACAAATTATTAATAAAAAAAATGAGATCAATATATTATGTTAAGTTAATAGCCATACAAGCGAACTGCAAATAATCTGAATTTATATGGAAAATTCGCATTAATTTTTTACTTCCCTCCTCTAAAAGACGAAGGAAGTATTGTGATCGCAAAAAAATCACCTTCCCAGATTTTCTGATCTTCACGTTTCAAGGTCCCTAGATGTCACGTTTTCTCAATTGCGTCTTGTGTGTTTGCTTATTCGTCTTTCGCCTGTCTGTACGTCTGTTGGTGGTATAGCTCAAAAAGAAATTTTGCATGCGGATTATATGTGTACCTGGCTCAAAACCGAATAACTTTCGGTCAAATATATACAGGGTGGGCACCTTAAGAAAATAAAATGTTGTTTATTTCTCGTTCAACGCAGGAATAGATAAAAGTAATGATTTGCACATATCTTAGGTTTTTACCCTTAATGAGAATGATACCCAACAGAAACAGGGTGAACATCGTAAAATCGTCTCAACTGCTCTGCCAGCGTGGTCTAGCGGTTAGGGGGGAGGACTAGCCTGGAAGCCCAAGTTCGAATCCCAGCGACTGCATTTATTTAATTTGCAGATCGCTGTAATTAGCGCAAGGGAAGTTTCGTGTAGCCTTTACAAGATTGTTTTTACCAATTCTCATGCACCCACATATACCTTTATCTTCAATCCTCATCGTGATGTTTGATCTTCAAATATAAAATCGTACGTCGTAGCTTTGCTCACATTTGACAAATATGTATCATAAACGTAAATTTTGCAACTACACACTGCCCATTTCTATCGGTTGCATCTAAATGTTCTCAGATAAATAATATTACAAAAAACAACACAAAATGCATTTTTCTTGATCCTGTTATACTTTTAATAATAATAATAATAATAAATGCACTAACATTTATACAACTTAAGAAAGCTGGCTGATTGAGGTTGCTAATCCGAAGCCAATCGGTATTTCATCCAATTTTGAGGGTCTTACATTTTTCTAGCAAATAAAAACCCGCAGAAGTACTTACTAAATGTAGCTCGAATAGTTTGATTTTATTTAGGTGTGTATGTACTATATGAAAATAAAGTTTTAGTTATTAAAAATTAAAAGGAGAGCTGAACGGCCTTGTGGTGCCTTCGAGAATTCCTAGGTAAGTCTGCAACATATTTTATTAAATCACTTTAAATCAGAAACAATCACGGAAAACTCAAACGTGGAGTTACTTGAGTTAACACCAAAGTTGTTTATAGCTAAACGAAAAGTTTATAGAATTTAAAACAGACACTTTGCAAACAGATTAAATACTCTCATTTACTCTAAATTTTAGTGCTGTCATAAATTTCTCTAATTGTTGTAAATAAACCTAAAATAGATTTTGGTGGAAGTCATGTTATCCTGGCAATATTTTTGACGTTGTTTACAATATATTAATAAAATATTCTTTGTATAAAAATAACATTTGGTTTTTAATAACAGCAGTAGTTCTAATACCTCGAATCTACGAGTGAAACAAAAATTGCCCTTTTAAAGGCTTTACGGAAGACTGAACGATAGAATGACAAGACAGACTCGTATTTTATGTAAAAACGAGACGGGAAAATAGTAAATATTAAATCAACATAGTATCCTTCTTAAACTCGTTTAAAACTAACGCGGTGGTGTAAGTGATACGACACATAATATTGCAGTCCTTCAATACAACAGGCAACGATTCAACAAACAATTCAATTTATAACTTCCTCGTTAGCAGCAGGCAACGATTTGACTAGGTACCAATCAATTGACCGCCGAATTGACGAGTCAATTGCCTTATTCAATTGGCCTATTTTTTATTTGAACGATTATCATCCCTAATTCCCGGACAAATCGGCACCCAAATAAATTACCTACGCTCTATATAGGAACAGTCAATAGAAACAGGATTACCTCACTAATCGAAAACAGAGTAATACATATTTGTGCCACCGCGAAAGCTGAAAATTGGAATACTGATTAACAGCAATGTCTCCAATCAATTGCTTACAATATATTAAATACAGACTAGTGACTAACAGTATATTAAATACCGACTAGTTACTAACTCCAAAATTGGTTTTGATTTAAGATTTACGTAGTACCATTTTAAAGTTATTATTTCCATGTCAAGAATATCATTTCTAATTTAATAGCATATTATGATACTAGTGTATAAGTACGCCTTTAAAGCACGTGCGACGAGTTTAAGAGCACGTCGCGAAGCGGAGTGCTTTTAACGTCAATAGAACGTCAATAGAACTCGCATGGCCGTTTAAGTACTCGCTAACGCTCGAACTCAAACACGCCATACTAGTTCAGAAAAACATCACTTTTCCAACTTGTAGAGTAATATACTATTTAGGCACACATCCTGAAAATCATACATTACCGTTCAATTTTTTTTTACAGGATGATATTGGAAAATGTTTCTTTAGAGGTCTATTTTGAAAAATTGACGTTCTGATTGGTTTACATGTGTTGACTGTGGTTACTAAGAAAAACAACTACAAATATCTCTAGATTTGTACGAAGGTATGCTATGTATTGTATTGTTATGTAATGTTCCAATATTTAGGAAAAATTAAGAAACGCGAGTACTCAAATAATGTTGTAGGTAACTCATTCGAAAACGCCCTTTACAGGACTTGTAGACTTTCAGGCCTCGCGTTCGACATCGGCCTCAAATTTGCCTACGCGTCTTGTAAAGACGGTCTTTCCGAACTCGTTCCATAAACTACTATTATTATATTTTAATAAGCGGATGGTACTCGTTTCACATTTCTAAAAGTTGACGTTATCGAAGCGTAGTAAACCAATTAAAAAAAATCCCCCAAACAAATTTTCATTTTTAATTTGACACTTAAAAAAATACTCGGCACATGCTGCTGCAATAAAATTTTAATTTTAGCACTTAAAAGGATGTTGAACAATGTTTTGTTACAACAATCACCATATGCATTGTTATAGTTTTTTTTTAAATATGTGTTACAAATAACTAAGATACATATCTGCCAACGTTTTAAAGCTCAACATTGATAAAACAACAAAACGTGAGTAATAAGAAAACTAAAGAGATTCAGTTAAATTTCTTGTGACTTGTCCTGCTTGTATTATGCACGTTTCTTTTCGATAGTGTCTAATTACCTGCATTCGCATATAGACTGGCAAAAGTTAGCACCAGTGAAAAATTTTACCAAACTCTAATAAAAGATACGATGAACTGAATCGAATATATCCATTTTGCGTTTATATGTATAATTCCAAAAAAATGCATCTCCACTGTTTGAGATACATATAGTATGATCAAAATTATTTTCATTTAGTATGGCTATGGAATAGTTCCTAATTTTTGAACACAGCTATAAGTCACTTAAAAATCAAATGTTAAGTTTGACATTTAGGTGTAAACGTAGTTTTATTCATTAATTAGGAACTATTCCATAGTCATACTGGATTAAAATAATGTTTGATTATATGTTCTTTAGATGCAGGCGCTATCGACATATATTATTTCATGGTGGGCGATAATTTACCAGTAAATTATGAGTATAATAAAATAGATCATAATATAATTTATTATTATCCTGATTATTTTTCGAAAATTCCAATGTCTCCTGTAGGAATTATACACACGGCCTTCCAAATATGTTCCCCGGACGTGGCCTATCTTCATCTGAATTCGAAGAAATCAGCGTACGTGCGAAAAGTATAATCAGAAACTCGACACGCGCGTTATTTCAGGGGTCACATCAGACTGAGACTGCTCGAGGCTTAAGACTACGCTGAGATGGCTCACATTGAATGTTAAAATATTCTCATCTTTGGACCTACTTGTTGCTCTACCCCCGCTGTCTAAAAGCTGGGAGCCGCTTCCATTTAGCACCAATACGTCCGTGAAAGCAAGCAGCGCTTATCGTAAAGTTTATATTCATGAAATAAAAATTACTTGTGCCTTGTTTCCCTCAAAATAAAAAAGTTAACAAAATGTTCTTCGTAAATGAACGTTAAAAACCTTTTTTACATGTGGTCACTGGAGACGGGATCTGGATACATTTTTTTCCATCAATGACTAAACACGAATCAATGCCTTGCGCACACAAAATTTAAAGTTCAAAATCTACAGGTACAATTATGGTTACATTTTTTAGGACAAGGAATCAGTTTTACTTATCTTTGTGTGCCCTATAAGACAATTATGTCGTGGAAAGTTGGCGAAAACAGTCTTTCTGTTGCATGGCAATTTAACTGCTCACTAAAATTTTCAACAGCTGCAATTCAAAATACGGCATTGGTACTTCTTAACGGCTCACCCTATAATCCTGATATGTCTCGCAGTGCCCACTTTGTCGTTGGTTCAATGGGAAAGACGGTTTTTGAACGATGAAAAAAGAGAGGAAATATTTTTAAAGAAGCTCTGGCGACACTGAATGGGGAAAACGTTGGAATTTGTGTTCGACGCTTAATGGCCACCAGGACCTCGATTTAAAAAACAATTGATTTCAAATATATTACAAATTTAATTGACCCCCTCGTATGTGAACTACCTTGACGGTCACACAAAACCACTGTATTTCTTTTACATATTTGGGTTTTACACTTATCGTTATTTGGAAATCTGATATAGTAAAGTTGGCCAACCATAAATTACAGCCTACGTACATTTCAGAAGTCTCAGCCAGGTGAAAAACCGTACTATACATGCCGCAGAAATTTCTTCCAATTAGCACCGGTCTGTAAATGTTGACATTTCAAATTTAAGCAGACATATCAATCTATTGACGATTTTGAGGGGGCTATTTTTAAGGTATTGTGAGAGGTATTTTCAAAAGAACAAAGGCTGCAAGAAAATTCCAACAGAACAATATTTTTGAACCGCAAAAATGTACTTTCTATTTTCTAACTTTCAAAAAATGTCCGCACATTTACATTTGATTTTTTTCTAATTTATTTGCTTAAACAGTATTTGTCTAGCGACATATTATAAGTTGATTTTTGGAGAAAATATGTTTTATATTGACATAGTGTTGATACTTACATTAACAGCGTCCTGGTACATTTGCCATTGCGCTCATACAGTTACATTGAATATAAAGCCAATCATTAAATTAAAACGTAACAATCGAAAATGGGATTAATAAAAATGTGTGAAAGTACCAGAAGAATCAGCAAGAAAAGAATGCATTTACACTACAAATTTCAATGTTCGTCCTCCACACTTCCAAAGTTATTAACGACCTATACTTTGAAAATAATGTTCGAATTAGAAAACTGTGAACTTCAAAAATTTCTACGATTCTAAACACTTAACTAGTTTAGTTTATTTCAATTTGCCAAAATTGCTCGAAATTTTAATAAATTCTTAAATTATTTCCATTATCCCATGTTATCAATTGGAAGATTCAAACATATTTGTAGAACTAACATTTTCCAATATATATTTTCTCATTACGTTCTTTGCGTATTAGTGATTAAAATGTTCCGAGAATTTTTAGATACGTATCAACATAAAGTTCTATTTGTATCCGCTCCCTTTCTGCTCATATTTATTCCACTATCTTTCGAGTAGCCATTCCTTTCACTTTCTGCTTGTATCAATTCAATTCTTTTAGTTCCTTCTATAGCATTGTAATATTTATTTGCCTAGATTATTCCTTTTATATAGAATAACTTATTTTTTATTGTAATTTTGCAATTGGTCACATCTTGTTTAAATAAATAAACTTACTATTCGCCTGATGGCATTATGATAAATTTTGTTGCATATTTCAAGAAACATGCTGCATAAACTAATCCATAAGACATGTATTTAAATTTATTTCATACTGTCCGGAAAATACGACTTTAAGTCATTAATTTGAGTCCGTAAAGTGGAACATTACATCACAACTGCTGAGTAATATGTTGGTGGCACTGTTAAGTCTATGTCAAGTTCGAGGTTAGCAGGTTAGGTTTTCCGTCAGTTTTGATACAGACTGACGCAAAACCTAACATGCTAACCTCGAATTTGGCATAGACTTACAGTGCCATCAACATATTATTCAAGCGTTTCAATTTCCACAGCCGCCCCTTCCCTTATGATCTTTTTTAATTAGAATGTTGTATAAAACAGTATGAAATACAAAATTGTATGATACACGGCCGTAAGATATTATTAAAATACGAGTTTAGATGTTTAGAATTTCTAAACTCGTATTTTAATAAGTCATTTTCCTGCCTTATAACGTAAATAACTATAAACTGTCACATAAGTAACGAAACATTACCATGCATTTATTTTGCCCTTTTATTGCTAAAAAGAACGTTAACGTATTCATACTTAACTATAATATAATACATAATTTATAAATAATTTCTAACTGTGCCATACAAACTGTTTAACATATTTTTGTTGTTTGCCAGTAATAATGCCACTTTCGAGAAATTTAATTTTACTAGAACCATTTGCATAGGATAGGCTCGTAAGATCGTGAATAAAATTTTCCTGAAACCACTCCTTCCATATTTCCCAAAACAATCGCATTTACTTTACTTATAATTTACACGAAATTAATTAAGAACGTGTTACTAATATTACGGAATATTTCAATAATACTTTTGAAACATACGGCCATGTGGCATAATTGAAAAACCTTCCACTTAAAACAACTTCCAAAAATTAGAACACATTCCTTGTAAATGGTAATATTACGTTGTTTTTGCATTAATTTTGTGCGGCAACACAAATAAAATTTCATAAATATTTAAAAACACAACTTAAAAGGTAGCAGATAAAAAATATATATGGTGGTACTACTTGCAGATGGAATAATACAATTTTGTAATTTAGAGCTGTTTATTTTTTAAAATCTCACTTCAATTTTTGAGAATTATTTGTTTCATTTTGTTAATCTTAACGAAAAAAAAATGCATACCAAAATTTTGTAATTTACTATTATTAGAAATTCAACAAAAACTTAAATAAAATGGCTAAACTTCCAACTTTGACGATAAACCTCATACAAAATTTTCAATTTAAATCATTCTGCAATTAAAATTAGCTAAATTACTCTACTGAAGAAAAACATATGAGGTGTGGGTGTGAAGTACTACAACTGATATCATTGAAAAATTGGTAAACATGCGAGTATCAGTTTACGTAAATCAAACATTCTGTATAAAAAAGTCCTACCTAGAGTTGTACAAGTGCATACGAAGGACATTCTAGCGTTTTTACTGCTTTTCTACTTTAGAAAATAATTGAATTATTCGTCAAAAGCGTTTAACTAATGTAAATAAGTATTTATCTCAAAATCAAAATTAACGTAGATATCTTTTATTATGTCAATTACTATTAATGAATTTAAAAAAAAACTGAGGCCGGACACGCACTACCTGTCGTAGCCCCAAAAAGCAATTTATACTATTGATGGCGTTTGTAAAATGTGTGAATGCTGGGGGTTTTTCTTTCGCTTGACAACGATTAAGAAACATTAACAAGAGATTTTAATAGTTTATAAGCTATCATATCGCCCTTTGAAATTAAAAATATGTTGAAATTGAGACGTGCTTAACGTTTTTAAAATTTCTAAAGACACATGATCGAGTTTATATACATGAAATAACACATTATAGCGGCTCATTTGTGTTTTTGCCAACGTTTTGTTGATTTGCTTGAAAGATCAAAGTATGTAAAAAAGCAATCCTCCCACAATATTCTCTAAGAACCGCAAACCCTAATCATTATTTCTGAAAACCATGACAAAATGTTGCAATGGTTGTAGAGCTTTGGATTGATTTTTGCACTTTAATACGTAAACAAAAAATTTGCAAATTCTAAACACGATGATACAGCAAGAGTATGATTAATAACAGTTTGTTACGAACTACTTCTAGATAGTTTACATTGATTTCAAATTTGTTGTGTGCTTGTTTGCATCCTTTTGGTGCTAGTGCAACAGTTTGGTAATCTATCTGACATGCATTGTTTAATTATGCAATTCTAAAAATTGGCCTGGAAACCAGTTAAACTGCCAGGTGATTGTTACACTAAGGAATTTCCAGTTAATAAATTCTTCTTCTAAAGCGCAAATCTTATTTTTAATCTAACGTTAATTACAATTTCTTAAAATTGTTAATGCTGTAAAAACGCAGTTATGTAAAAAACTATTAATCCGGCGGTTACTCGACTCTTAATTTTACTATTCCGTTTACGATGCACTTTAGGTCCCCTTTTTAACACACGTTGCATGTAGGGGCAGCAAGTACGAATACCTGAACCGTCAGTTACCTTTCTTAATTTATTCTAATGGCCTGTGCAAGTGCACTACTTGTTCCTACATAAGGGGATTTGTGTTTTCCTACAAGAACTCGAATTTGAATGCAATTAATCGCCTTGCAGTCTATTCGTCTTCGGAGTTAGAACTGCAATGAAAATACTGGAAAGTAAATATTAAAGGCCTACTTGATTACCTGGTCGGTTCGTGTTTGAAACAATGTGGGGAACTATTTTTGCTATTTGATGGTGGCGACAGCTTCTGGGCCCAAATCTGACACCAGTTTAATTCCAACTAATTCTAAAAGCCCCCCAACGTCATTAGTATACAAACGAGCTTTTTAAATATCCACAGTCCCAATGCTAAAC
Source organism: Agriotes lineatus (assembly GCA_940337035.1). NCBI lineage: Eukaryota > Metazoa > Arthropoda > Insecta > Coleoptera > Elateridae > Agriotes > Agriotes lineatus. The sequence goes on from CALNHX010002285.1 coordinate 136,200, forward strand.
AAATAAATGCTGTTAACTGTTTATAAGTTTACAAGTCGATGGCAGTTGGATGTTCACGGTTCAACTCGAGTTCGTCCAGGTTTGATGTGAAATTTAAGTAAATTCGAAGTTTAGGGGTAGAATAATGTAAATAAACACCAAGCAAGACACAATAGAATGACAATAGCACTTGAAACTGACAGAAAATAGAACCTGTTTGAAAAATAGGAAAAATTGGGAATCGGGGCGCTTAATGCATGTCACCCGAGACTAGAATTTTTGTTGCTTGGCCTCTCGAGCACAATTTCGGCTCGAAATCCCCAAATGATGCCGAAATTTGGATATTTAAGACAAGCTGTTATGATGTTTTGGGTCGCACGCGCATCATTATGTTACGATTGAAGACTTAAAATGAACGTTAAGAAGTGCGCACGGGGCGAAAATTATTATAAAACTATTAAAGGATTATGAAAATGTACTCACCAGGCGCCTTATTTGCTATTTTATTGAAACAACTTGTAAAAACTTCGTATAAATGATGCATAGGCTCATCATCGCTGGCGGCCATTTTTAATACACTACTGACATCAACGACCGACACCGACAGGGCCCGGTTCTAAAAAGTGTCAAACCTCCGCGGGAAATTTGAAAGTGTTTATCCCAGAATATTCTTGCACGGTGCAATTTCACAATTGCTTTGTTTCCCAAAAGATTATCGATTTTAAGAAAGCTATTAATTGTTAACCTTGTTGGTTCTAAAATAATCATATATGACCGCGTGAAAGGAGATGGTGGGATTTTGTATATACAGAGTGTATCAAAATTCGTGCAACACGCTATTACACAATAAAAACAAAAACATCGTTTATGTACGACTGCATTATAAAGTACTGTTTATAACATAGTTTCGCCGTAATAAAGCAGCTCTGTATAGTACTAGAAAAATAAAGTTTATTTTATTTTATTGGTACTGTAAAATGCGTTACTTTATTTTACTAGTACTATACCGTTACGTCAGCAGTCAATGTCAAAATAAATGCTCGTCAATGTCAAAATAGATGCTTGTCAATATCCATCAAGACACTCTAATCACAGTATATTTACACACATATACTGTGCTCCAATGTCATTTTTCTGTCACAGAATAGACGCCAAATTTATAAACTCGATTCTTTTTCAGTTTTAGCAGTTGAATATAAAGCTTTATATACAACTCGCACATAATATGACTTTAAAGACTTGTCTCCTTTATTGACCTCGCTCGCAAAACTCACTCGACGATAAAAGAGACTCGCCAAATATAAAGTCCTACATTATGTACTTGTTATGTAAATAGCTATTATGGTTGTACAATCAGAGTATTGATAATTTTGTTATTGAGGTTTTTAACATCTGAAAATGGTAGAAAAACTTTCAACAACGGTGGTAATCCATTCACGATGTTACCTAACTAAGTTAGGGTGACATTTTTGTATTTTTTGTTGGTACACATTTAAAACAACTAGTCATCACAAAAATTGGGTTATGTTGTTATTAATTTTGGTTATGATTTTTAAAGATTTGTACTGTCGCCACTTAAATTTTGATCTTCTATCTTAAAATTTTAGGCATTAAAATTGCTATAATGTTAATAAAACCGTTTGAAAAATGTCATAGTTTTTTAATGTCACAGTTTGACTTCTAAAGTCCACACATTATCCTTTTTCTGTGACTTCAGAAATAACAAAACATAGCGTTTCAAACGTCAAACATCTTATATTACAGTGAAATTCAAAAAGATCATTTGGATCACAGGTAGTACCTACACTTCAGAAACAATTTGATATATACCTAACCCTTAACGTAAGGGATGCTTTAAATAGCACATTATTCAAACCAAGACATTATTGACCTACCAAGCTCTGTAGTTTAGTGGTTAGCTTGTCTACTTAGCATTTGGGAGGTCGCGGGTTTGATTGCCGTGACCGTCTGCTCTGATTTAGGTTTTTAGGTGTTTTCCCTGAGTCAACAGTGTACTTTCTCTGAGGCAAATGCTGGGGCAGTATTTCTTCACCTTCCCTGGCCTTGCTTCCATTCTCTGCCCCTCCTTTCTCTCATCCACCCTACAACTAGGGTGACCACCCCTCAGGGTTTCACCCGGAGTCTCAGGTTTACTACACCGCGTCTCCGGGCTCCAGGTTTTGTAATAATTTCTCCGGGTTGCACTAATTTTGTAATAATGTCTAAATATAACTTAACCGTCAGTTATTGAAAATAAAATATGTTTCATATAATAGCCCCAAACTTCGTCCGTGGCGCATGCGTATCACGTCTCTTGCTATTTTCCTTTTTCTTAAATAATAGGTTATATGGTTAAAAAGCAAAACTGCTACTTTAGATTCTTTCTAGGTTAAATTGTACTCAGCAACCAGGATAAATTTCATATATGTAATTAGGTACAACATTTTTGAGTATTCGTTTTGTTTTTAATCTAATTTCATTTGATACTAGAGGTAATTTAATAACAATAATAATCATAAATTATCTTTATTCTCCTACAAAAATCAACAAATAACAATAGAAAAGAAACACAACAATCATGTGTTGAACCCTAGACATCGCTAATTAAAATGAGAGAATCAGAGGGCGAGGTTCAGATGAGGAATTGCTATTCCTCCCTGATCTACCACCTAAACCCTCATTTTATTAATTTAATTTTTAAAAGTATCTGCCTACTCTAACTTACAAACTAATTTCTGTGATGTCTATGTACACCAAATGTTTACAATTTAGTGATGCATCGCTATCAAACTCGATATGCATACACAAAACGCAAAAAATAATGAAAATCTAGTTATTACACTGTTTCTGAAACAATTCCAAGCGCAATTTAGCCCTAAATTTTGTTAAGTGAAGATTCTTATACGTATTCGAAAGTCTGTTATACATAATATATATTTGAAAGGAAAATGATTGCTCATATAGAACTGAAGAGTGGAGAGGTGGCGAGATAAGACCTCTAAATCTCGTTGAGATATTATGTACATCAGTTCGGAAAGTCATTTTGTTGTACAAATAGGCAAGAGTTTAAGTTGTCAAAATTCGATGAAAAAGACTTTGACATTGTAATAATCTACGGTTTTGCATAGTCAGCCAACCAGCATCAGCAAGTTTATGAGATATATGCTCATATTTTCTAATACCATATATAAATCTTAAGCAAGCGTTTTGCATTTTTTTAATACGTTCAGTTGTTACACTATCAATGGCAGCATGGTAAATAGCGGAACAAAAATTAAACTGGGACAAAACAAAGGCTTCACAAAGTCTTTTTTTAATTGGTTGGTTCAAGTAGGATCGGTGAGGATAAAGTTGTTTTAAATGTTGGTAACCTTGACAAATATATTTGGAAATCTGTTCACGATAGCGAAATGTATTATCAAGTAACAAACCCAAACTCTTAGCTTTGGTAATGATTGGAATTCTTACGTTATTAATATGAATGTTCAATAGAGAAGATAAATAACTACACATATTTTTATTACCCAACAATAATACTGCTGATTTGTCGGAATTGATTTTAAGTGAATGCTGAACAGAAGCTTCATATATATAATTAAGATCATAATTAATTTTTTCCATAGCTTTTACCCAGTTTGAAGGACTGAACGACAGGTATAACTGAGTATCATCAGCATATATGTGAACTTTAGAAAATTATACACAATTCATAAAAACTGAGGTATACAATGAATATAACAGAGGACCCAAGATAGATCCCTGTGGGACACCCTGCGATATATGCATCGAACCAGAGGTACTGCTGTCTAGTATAACAGTTTGCTATCTATTATTCAAGTAACTGGTCATCAATGCAACACCAATATATCTCAGAATTGAAATCAAAGTATAATGATGAACTGTATCAAAAGCCTTGCTATAATCCAACAAAACAAGAACAGTAATGTTACCTTGGTCAGTTGGAGCCAAAATATCGTCTGTTACCTTTAATAGAGCTGTTGTGCAGCTATACCCTGGTCTAAAACCGGATTGTACTGAAGGCAGAAAATTATGTTCATTGATATGAACGCTTAATTGAATGTGAATTGTTCTTTCGAGAACCTTCGACAGTGCTAGAAGAACGCTTATAGGGCGTAGGTCTTTAATTTCAACTGGTTGTTTAATTTTAGGAAATTGTTTAACCAAAGCATGCTTCCAACACTGTGGAAATTTGTTTTCCAAGATACATGAATTTATAATATGAATAATGTATGGCAGTACCAGTACCAGTAGCATTAGATTTAAGTGAGTTCAAGATTTTGACTAACATGGGGTATCAATAAGCGTAAAATTTAAATTTAAATGGAGATTTTTTATTGCTGCCATACGTTTTTAAAATGTCAATTTGTCGATTTTGAGTTAAAGTTGCATCAACCTTAGGAATACTATTTGCAAAATAATCATTAAGAACATCACGATTAGATAGATGGTTGGTATAGAAATTTGTATTCTGGCACCTATTCCTAAAGCATTTAATCTTTTCCACAAGGTTTTATTTTCGTTATTTACTGATATAAAATTAAAATAAGCCTTTTTTTCATTGTTTATAGTGCGTGTTGTTAAGTTTCTCAAAGATTTATAATACTCCCAGTGCTGAGGCAGTCTCGTTTGTCTATATTTAGCTTTTGCTTTATTCCTTAATGACATGAGATATTTCAAATTGTCCGTCAACCAGGGAGCATACGGATTTCAAAAGCTGCATCTGACCAAGGGAGCATATTTGTCAAACAGTTGCAATATTTTTTCATTAAAAAACAGCAATTTCTCATCAATGTTATTAATTTCATAAATTTGATGCAGAGATAATGATTCTAAATCTTCATGAAACCCGTCTAGGTCTATTTTATCAAAATTTCGAGTAACAGGCTTTACCTGAGACTGTTTTAGCAGTATATCACAAAACACAAGATCATGATCTGTTAAGTAACAATCAATCACACCGCTGTCGCCAATCAACAAACTGTCAGTAACCAGGATCAGATCTATAAGGGAAGCCGAAGTTTTAGTAACTCTGGTTGGTTGATTAATAATTTGATTTAATTCAAAAGCCATTAATACGTCCTGCAGGTAAATTGTAGATGGATTATCAGGCTTCAGAAAATCGATATTAAAGTCACCAAGACATATTACATTTTCAGAGTAAAATAAAGAGAAAGATAAGGAATTTTCAAATTCATTTAAAAATAATAGATAATTACGTTCAAGTGGATTATAAACAGTACCCACAACTATATTAATATTAGGTAACTTCAGAATAATCCAAAGCTGCTCAATAATATTATTTGGCATACTGATAACTGAAAAATTAAGTGTATTACGTACATATATCGCCAATCCTCCACCTCGACTAGATCGATCATTTCTTACAAAATCATAATCGTCAACACAAACAAATTCATCCGTAATGTTATCAGTGAGCCATGTTTCAGAAACAGTTAATATGTCAATTTGGTGTTCATATATAAATACTCTTAAATCTTCAATTTTTGCGTATATTGATCTTACATTTACGTGCGCCGTCCTGATATTGCCTGTCATGGGTTTACGACAATTTCATGAACATTAAACAAAAATTTCGATAGCCATGCATCTCAAAAATAAAAATCGTTGTCACAACAAACCAAACAAAACAGAATACTTATCACTCAACTTTGAATAATTCAAGCGAATGAAATAAATGATACATAAACTCAATCTGCTGCTGATAAAGTAAATAATAATTAAATAATTAGTTAATAGTTGTTAAATCGTTCAAGGAAGCCACTTTATGTATCTTGTTATTAGTTTTAACAAATATGTTTCCATTGCTAGTAAACACATTTTTGTTTCCGTACTTTGAGACAGCTTCTTTAACAATTAAGACGCGTTTATTATTTTTTTTTTTTACATCGTTTATTACTATTTACAATCAGTATAATTATATTTAATACTATAAGTAAATATTTTCAGTTGTAGATACAGGTATTGAACATAAAGAGAGCGGCCATCCAGTGATAACAAACTCGGTATTTTCTACATTTTTTTTTGGTGTCTGCAGACTACGTTAGTTTGTGAAACACTTTGTGAACTGTTTACGTGAACCTCATTGGCAAGTCTAAAGTTTTATGTCTTTTAAGCCTATGTATAACTTCACTATTGTCTAGAAGATTTACAGCGAGAACATTTGGGTGCACTTCTAGTTTATTTAAGTACTTTTCACTACACTTGCTCACTTCCTCTTTAACTGTTGGCACTTTTAGATCGGTACGAATTTCGCTATTTGGTATAAACCAGGGTGCGTTGGTTATATTCCGCAAAACTTTTGCTTGAAATCTTTCTAAAATTCAATTAAGACACGTTTATGGGTTGAATCTTCACGTATAATAGTTTTTGAGCCTTTCAGCCGTGTTTAGCTCGGTAAATAGCAGTTTTAATGCTTCGTTGGCAAAATTTTACTATGATAGGTCTGTCACTGCCTACCTTGTTCCTTAGGCGGTGACTGCAGTCTAAATCACTTTCAGTTATCGTAATGTTTAACTTATCACTGCACATTTTCACAACCAGCTGCTCGGTATTTTCTGAAGGACTTTCTGGGATTCCAAATATTCGTAAATTATTTCTTCTCGAATATTGTTCATGATAATCTAATAGATCCTCAGCTGTAGCCAACTTTTTTTCCAGTAAGTCGATCTTCTTCTCTTGCTCCTTAAGGCAGGTGTCAATTAGCTCGTTCAGCTTTTGAACCATAGATCCAAAAAGTTTTTCCATGAAGTCCTTGTTGGCGAGCACTTTTTCTACTACTTTTTGGATAAGGACATCGTCCTTATCAGTAGCTTGAGAGCGTGTTGCATGTTCAGAATTATTACCTCCCATATCGACAAATATATGTATAAACTAAATGTAACTGATTTATTAGATGCAGCAGACACACAACACGTCTACTCAGTAGGAGTGACCATCACAGAATCTTTTCTTTTACTTATGTATTTTTCTTTCTTTCGTGATTCTTATCTCTTGAGTCAATAATGGTTAAATTTTTCTTTTCAAACCTCGTTTATTGTGTTTATTGTGTTCGCATTCAAATTGCCATTTCTCACTCGTAAAGTAATTCACAAAATCATAATTTTTAGGTAACGTTGAGTCTTTTTTGAATAAAATCGTTATTATCTCCAAAACCGTTAACTTTAGAACAGCGGTTCTCAACCATCTTTATTAACGCATCCCTTAGCATGTTAGCTGTTTCTCAAGTACCACTGAACACTATTGTATGCATAATATTAGCATAAGCTTTATTATTGTATGTATGTATGTATTATCGACAACCTCAGCAACCATTGTGTAAGGTGTGTGTCATGATGATGTGTTGACCTTGTTACTCTATCTCTTAGCTTTATGATTACAAAATAAAAAATCATTAATGATTGAGGGAGTATTTTACAAAAATTACAAAGAAATACAAAGAATGCCTATACTGTTTATATTTTTAGTAATTTAAATCACAAAAATACTAACAATACTCCTATTTGAAAAAAAACACAATAGAAAAATATTTCTAAAATAGATAAATCTATACCTCAAACATAGCAATTCAGGAAATTAAGAGTATGTGTATATATTTTTTGGTAAAACAAATTAGAAAATTTATGGATAATAGTACTAAATTTAATGAGACACTTGTCAAAGAGATATTTTCTACCAATAGAAGACTTAATTAAGGTTTTAAAAAAGTGTATGTAGCCTTATGGTGTTGAAATTGGCAACCCATAATGTATTTGTTTTATAAAAAACTATTAGTTTTAAGAGAAAATTAAAACGACCTAAAACATTTTCAAATAACAAAGGTTTTCTAATACATTTTTTTAATAAAATTTAGGTACGTTAAGAATTTTGGCACTCTTTTAGTTTACACCCCCACATACACCTGGTTTACGATTTTTGTATTTCGCCTAAATGTGGGGGTGTAAACTAAAATAATGTTTACGGGCACCTTATTTAGTTTACACCCCCACCTACACCTGGTTTACGATTTTTGTATTTCGTTTAAATGTGAGGGTGTAAACTAAAATAAGGTTTACGGCAGATTATTTAGTTTACACCCCCACCTACACCTGGTTTACGATTTTTCTATTTTGCTTAAATGTGGGGGTATAAACTAAAATAATGTTTACGGGAAGCTTATTTAGTTTACACCCCACTTTTTTCCATTGTTTTGTATTGAAGCATTATGATTTTAATTGCGAGGTTAGGTTAGGTGAGTTTAGGTTAGGATAGGATAGGATAGGTTAGGCTAGGTTAGGTTAGGTAAGGTAAGTTGGCGTGTTGTGCCTGGTGTGCGCTCACGGCGGTAGGTGGCACTGGTGGTGGATTGGCTTGTTACATTCTCTTTGCAAATAGCAGAAGTTTATAAACGTGAATAATTTGTTTTACTTAATTTTCAATAAAAAGTTTGGGGTATAAACTAATTTAGTTTAACATATACTATAATTTAGTTTACACCCCCACATACAACTGATTTCTGATTTTTCTATTTAGCTTAAGTGTGGGGGCGTAAACTAAAAAAGTACCCATCGACTATAATTTAGTTTGCACCCCCTAAATGTGGGGGTGTAAACTAAAAAAGTACCAGAATTTTTAATAAAAACATTTATACGAGTTGTTCATTTTAATCTCTTAATCCCCCCCGCCGTTAGGATCTCCGTAAAGGTTCAGAATTGAAACTATAGTCTTTTTGCTTTATGATTCAGAGCAAGCCTTGCATTTATATTATTTTAGCAGTGTACAACAGTTTAGTTACAATATATACCTAACGTCAAAATCAAGGTCCCTGGGATTGTCAAGTTGACACTTCGGTAAGGCTTAATAAAATACCACGAAAAAGCAGTATTAATAGTAAAACTAAAGAAGCTATAAAATGCTGTTTTACTATTATAAGATATCAATGGTAACTTAAGTAAAACAGTCATCATTGGAAGAGTTGGTCAAATCTTTGGTGTAAGTATTAAGAATTAAACAGATATAAAATTTCTAACAGTTTCTTATAATGCTACATTTTAAATGCAACTGTGTTTAATATTCTAAATGAAGCAAAATCACAACTCCAGCAACAATCGAATGACAATATGAAAAAGGAAAAGGAATTTCTAACTTGGGAGTTATATAATTTCAGGGAGAATATTAAGAAGAAAATTTTGAGATTTTTTTACTTCGGATAATTTTTTGCCATGTGCAAGAGAGGAACCAAAGTATACTGGCAGTTGTTCAAAATTACACTACACATTAAAGAATATGGAATATAAATGCAAAATTGCGAATGAAAGAAAATTTTTGTGTGAGAAGAATCATGTAATTTCGGCAAAGATTCCTTTTTTAAAGAAATATTTACAAATTCGAAATTCTAGTAAAAAATTTATGTTCCTGTTTTTGGATGAAACTTAGATATTTTGTAATGGAACCAGTGTGCGTAAGTGAACCACAACACAGATTGAAAAGTAATCCATCTAAAGTTAAGGTGGAGGGAAAGAGATATACTATTTTGCATGCAGGATGCACATCAGGATTTTTACCAGGGTGAGACTTACAGTTGGATTCGGGACAATAATGACAGGTACCATAAGTGTATGAACGGTGACATTCTGGCAATGTTAAAAAACGGTTAATCCCTGTTATATGTTTAGCATAAATAATAACTTCTACAACATCTACACACAAAAATCATCAGCAAGTTGTTAATAATATATTTTTACATTAGAACATATAAGATAAATCGATGTCTAGAAATTGTATGATGTTTCTGTACAGTTAGATAACAACCATGTTTAAATAAACGTTCTTAAAATAAAGCAATACCTTATTTAATGTCAATGGTTCAGTAATTTTAATTAGTGCTCATTATGTATAATAGTGCTTATAAGTTAACACATTTAGCAGTTGTAATACGTTTTTGACATTACTAGTGTTTCTTCTTTGTAAGCAACTACTTACACTGTTACGAAAATACAAAAGCAAAGCCTGCTCTGAATCATAAAGCAAAAAAACAGACTATATATGCTTATACGAGTATGACATTCTTTGTCCAATTTGTGACGTACGACATGGGCCAGTATTTGGTTACACCCTGTATTATATTTGCTAATCATTAATAGTAAGGAATAAAAACATTGTTTTTCTTTGCGTGTTTTTTGTTTTCAATAAACATTATGTATTTCTCATTGAAGAAAACCTTTTTTTACTCACGAAGGATCTCAGGGTTTGTAAATTTAAAGGTGGTCACCCTACCTATAACTCCCGTTCTTGGCTGAAGAGGGACGCAAGGTTCCTATAGCAGCCCGCCCCCAGTTAGGGAATTGAAATTACCTTGAACCTTACCTTTATTGACCTATGTAATCTGATGTTTCTCCTCTTCGAAGAAGGCTTTAATGCTTAATTAGTATATTATGGGACAAGTGGTTGAAATAAAATTTCAACGTTGAGAGTGGTTTTTTTCAACGAACAAAGCGAGTTGAAAAAAGTAACTCAAGACGGTGAAATTTTATCAGCCACGAGTTGCATATACTATTTTTTCTACGAATTTTCACTCATTTTAACGAATTAATGCACTTTAGAAAAAAGTAAACATAAAGTGACATTTCTCTTGTCACCAATTGAATGTCAAACAGTTTGAAATCCCGGTAGTCCGAGCATTTCAATCTCTAGTGGTTGAAATACAATTTCAACCACCGGAATCAATGTCAAAATGACTGATTTCAATGTCATGAGTAGAAAAATAGTATATTATGGGACAAGTGGTTGAAATAAAATTTCAACGTTGAGAGTGGTTTTTTTCAACTCGCTTCGCTCGTTGAAAAAAGTAACTCGAGACGTTGAAATTTTATCAGCCACGAGTTGCAGATACTATTTTTTCTACGAATTTTAACAAATTAATGCACTTTGGAAAAAATTAAACATAAAGTGACATTTCTCTTGTCAACAATTGCATGTCAAACAGTTTGAAATCGCGGTAGTCGGAACATTTCAATCTCACCGGAATCAATGTCAAAATGCCTGATTTCAATGTCATGAGTAGAAAAATAATATTTTAGGCTTCCTCGCTTGCTTGTTAGTGTGCGTTATTTTACTATCATTTTGGACAAATGTCACAGTGACAGTATTATAGAACAAGCCATACTTAGTGTAGGGCCACACATAGCGTTTTAGCGGGACCCGCAAAAACGCATGCCGTTTCACCGCACAGTTTCTATCAAGCCACACAATTGCCGCCAAAACGCATATTAGTCATGATCAGTTGACAACTTTACGTCGTAGCGTTCATGTCAAGAGCTGAAGCTCGAACTATTGATATGGATAAAGCAATTCTGGATGTAGTCTGTGTATCAGAAGCAGTTGGATTTTTAAGTGAGTCCGTACAGAGAAGATACTGGGTTCATCCTCTTAACCGTTATCGTGAAACATCAAACCGCTTTACTAATTTTTATGAGAAACTCAGAAAATATCCAGAAAAGTTTTTTAAATACTTTCGCATGAGTGTATCATCATTTGATGAGCTTTTGGAAAACGTACGAGGTCCTTTAACTAAACAATATACTCGATGGCGTAATCCAATTACTCCTGAGGAGAGACTAACCGTGACAATAAGGTAAATATATTTTTTGCATAGTTATCACGAAAGTCGCCGTTTTTAAACAAAAAATCTTGAAGAACGTATCACTTATCTTAACGCAAAATCGTTAAAAAAAGTAATTTTTTCTACGATCGTGTCAAAATGACAACTTTTTGAATTGTTTTTAGTGTCAAAAGCGACGTTTGTAGCACTCTTAATATTAGCGCCAGAAATACGTCTTATTGCACGTTGCCATTGGAGGCGTGTTTTAATACTAAATTAAAACACACTTTGCCGTAACTTTGAATGTCAACATAACCTAGAATATATAACACAATGTGACGCAAAAAGTGTCACCGAACTAAGTTTTTATATTTCTGATACGATCGTAGAAAACATAGCGTATGATACATGTGTATAAGAGCCATTAAAGCACTAACGACGTTAAAAGCACTCCGCTAGTGCGTCGTGATTTTAAACTCGTCGCACATGCTTTAAAGGAGTACATAAAATAACAGTAAATAAGTAAATACAATGCAAAGGATATTAAAGTAAGACTAATTCTAACATGATATTTATTTATGAAACATAAAAATAACTCAAACACAACAAGCATTTTTAACAAATATGTACAAAACATATGTATAAAGATAACACTATTTGAGCTGATGTATTTACACATATTTTTAATTATTGGATTCTGATTGATAGGAATGTTCCGATGATACTGATGGTGAAGGTGAACAGCCAGAAATCATGTCTAAAGACGAATGCGCTTCAAATGATTGTGTGTATGGGGCGTTTCCGGGAAATGTCATGTAATTATATGGTCGTGTTATATGATTGGGTTGTGGTGTATGTGGTTGCACAAAATCATTTCTATATGCAGGATAGGACAATGTTCGTTGTTGCATTAAATTCTTAGATTGAGAAATATTTTTAAAAAATTGCAGTGTATGAAGCCGAAAATCAGTTTTTTGATCATATGTCAATTTTTTGTAATCCGGTAGTAATGATAATAAAAATGCCTTATCGGCATCTTCAGTATCATTACGAGATGCCTGAACTTCCAGATAAGTTAATAATCTATTTTGAAACGGAGTTACACCCTTTTTACCGCTTCCTGTTTTGCAACGAACAGAGGGCAATAAATTGTTATTAGGAGTGGTTGACTGCCCAGCAGTGTCTTCTTCCTCCTCAATATCACCTTCAATCGTTTCACTTTTATTATCGTCTTGTACTGGATTGTCTACCGCATCGTTATCATCAAAATTGCTTGTTGTTCTAGAACAACGCATTTTAACAATATTATATAAAGCTAAATATTAAAATAAGGCATTTAAATTAAAATATAGTCACACACTTAACTCACTTTCGTTTTTTAATTGTGTGTTGCAAAAATGTTAGGGAATCTGAATAAACGTATTTCTTCTTCTTTGCAGCATCACCACTTTTGCCGTGAGTTAGGAATTTTGCATAACTGTCTCTTATATGCCTCCACTTTTTCTTCATATCTTTCACTAAAACGAGATAAAAATTAATAACATATTGGAGAAAAATATATAGTAGTACCAAAGAGCATATAGGTTTGCTTTTTAATTAGGGACTTATATTTTTTCACTTTCATTTTAAAGGTACTTGTCAACTGGAACATGCTTTACGGCACTGGAGTTTGATTTTCGAATTGGTAAAAGTACAATAGCTGAAATAGTAAAAGAGACGTGCCAAGTTTTGTGGGCAGTTCTTCAACCAATTGAGATGCCTGAGCCCAAAACGGAGCAATGGAAGGAAATAGCTGATCTATTTTATTTGAAAACCAACTTTCCTAATTGTATTGGAGCTGTAGACGGCAAACACATTAGATGCAAAAACCCAAAGAATTCTGGTTCACTATATTTTAATTACAAGAAATTTTTCTCTGTTGTATTACTAGCAATAGCAGATGCAAATCTTCGCTTTATTGCAATTGATGTAGGAGCTTACGGTAAGGAAGGAGATTCAAATGTGTTTAAAGAGTCTGCTTTTGGGAAAAAATTGTATTCGACACAACTGAATTTACCAGAGCCAGCTTGTTTGCCAAATATGAATTGTTCTCCTCAGCCATACGTTCTGGTCGGTGATGAAGCATTTGCACTTCACACCAATTTATTACGCCCATACCCAGGGCTGAAGCTCGTAGAATTTTTAATTATAGATTATCGAGAGCCAGACGAACCGTTGAATGTGCGTTTGGGTTGTTAGTAAATAAATGGCGGGTATTACACACATCTATTCAAGTAGAACCAGAATTTACAGATGACATTGTAAAAGCATGTTGCGTATTGCATAATTATGTACGACAGAGAGATGGAATTAATTTTGAAGATTCAGAAACCTATTCGTTAGATGACATAGAAGCACGCGGTACAGGAACGCGATCCGAAGGAGTACAAGTGAGGGACCATTTTGCCAATTATTTTATGGGGCCTGGATCTGTACCTTTTCAGTACCAAGCAGTATAAATGTCAAAATATTATAATTTAAAATTTGTATTTTGCAAGTAATTTATATAAACAGTTAATACCATGTAATATATATAGTAAATGTTTAATAAAAATATGTACCTTACCTTTTTCTTCTTTTTCATTATCTCTTAGCGCATCCCAGTCTTCATACATGCCCTCACCAACACTATTCCAGCTTTGTATTTTCACATTTCTGTCCATATAATCTTTAGATCCCATTTCCCAAATGGAAGGGTTATTTTGAACATATTGAATAAATTTGTCAGTATCAAACATAACTACTCTGTAATAGATATTTGTAGTACTTTTGAAGGTCACACTTTTTTTCATGAATTTGCAGTTTGATAACGAGGGCAAAGCCCGAGTTAATCAAGCACATAAGCGAAAAAAAGGACTTTCAAAACGTGTTATACACGAAGATTTTTGCATAGTGATCTCTTGTAAACTCCAAATTTAGTCGAAAAGGACTTCGGAATTTACAACCGTCAAATTGACAATTCAAAATTTCAATAAACTAGTTAAAAAAGTGATACTTTCTTTACGATTTTTCGTTTAAAAAGACGACTTTCGTGAGCACTATGCAAAAAAAACAAATTTACTATGGAAAATGAACTTATGAACCTGTCGAACGCTGCCGCAAAACTGCAAGGTGTGGACGTCTCAATATAATTCAATGTGTTTTGATAACATTTGCCGGCTACGTTTTTCCCGCTCAACCGCATCATGCTGCGGTCAGTTCCGGTCGAAAATTGGCGGGACCTGATAAAACGTACTTGTGTGGACGCACGCATTAAAAATACTGTAATCTGTTGTTGCCGTCGCCGGGATGCGTTTTTGCGGGTCCCGCTAAAACGCTATGTGTGGCCCGACACTTAAAGCGGACCTGACCAAAAACTGCAGATTTTTTGTTTCGTCCAGTTCCTTATTGTTAAATAAAGAAAGATAATTGTGACGTCACAGAAAAAGGGTAATGTGTAGACCTTATCACAAATCATGTAATAAAAACATAACAGGAGACAGGAGGAGGAAACATCATGAATGGATTATAGCTTCAGTATATAAAGTGGATTGTTAGGACGTTAGGAGATTAACTGAAAAGAGACTAAACACTAATGTGACCATATTTAAAATGTCCCAATATGTGACCCGGAAAGGACAGTCAGAGAAAGCGGAGGTTACACTGGTTACAGCTATATGTATGTACAGGTACATACTACATACTCATTCTCAAATGTATTTATTTTTTACATATTAGCTACTTAGAAACTTTATACACAGAAATAGGGAGACAATCAAAATCAATAAACACTTTTCGTCTAAATACTCCTCTGACAAATAAACTTCCAGAAGAATCTTATTATTTTTTATGGTATTGTCTAGGTATTCACAAGAACATTCAAAGTTTATATTTCACGAAAAGCACAGATTGTAATGTTTTTATTTACAGTTGAATTTATTCTGTTATTCTGTATTCCAGAAACGTAACTCCATGGGAGCATTGGTCCCTGGGAAACACAAGTCTCTTAATATTAGCACAGATCGAATATACCTATCTATTTCTGTTTTACGTGAAAATGCCTTTTCCAGGACGTCTTGTACGAAGTAACTTTGCCAGGACACGTTAATGAAATTCGGGATTGTCTCACAAAATCCAGGACGAATAGTCACTTTAAAAGAGACATGAACATAATATTTGATTCTTTTATTCCTATTAATTCTATTCTATTTTTTTGCCAAACCGTGAAGCCGCAAGAAATGATTTACATTTCCAGCAGTAAAATCTTCTCGATTCTGGATTGCTAGGGAAGAATGAACGACATCCACAAGCATTTAAGGCCTTGAAGTGGGTCCATTATGGTACCCCATAGCAGCACTTTTGGTAACCTCACTCTAACTATCCGAGTCTTTCCATGAACTCGAGGGACTAGCCAAAGGGGGGCTGTGGACCTCCTCTTATTGAAGCCAGTGCAGGACATTCACATATAGAATGTGCTCTGCCGTCGCATTCTCAAGGTTGCACCGTCGACAGGTTGAAATATTGTAAGTTTAATTATAGTTACTAGAGAAGTAGGATTAATAATAGTCAATATTAACGCTAGAAAGAGAATCGGCCTCAGATTCTGCATTTTTCCCAGGTCGTCAAGTAGGGCCATTCTATGCTATTATCGTATGATCAAAAACTTTTAGCCTCTGGCTGTGGATTTTTAAAAAATTTAATTTTCCCACTGCTGATCATGTAAGTCAGTGATACAGCCTTAGTAACAAAACGTGTAAGTCGGTGATTATATTTGTTTGCTGCTTTTTCTTCACAACGGAACTTAATACTATTATTAGGTTCCTAGGATAATAAAATTAGCAAAGCAAGATGCAGATTTAGACGTTTTGTTTCTAAATTGCAAGTGTTTATGTGACATGTGACACTCATAGGTAACACGACTCACGAAAATTAATCCTGGTGACAGGTGACAAACCAAACAATTTTTTCAAAAATCTAGGAAAATTTTGATAAGCAGCGGGAAAAATATAATAAGATAACTCGGAATGTATCGTCTATTAACATTTTCGGCAGGCAACAAGCAGCGACGTCGTCTTGGCTTGTACTTGCCTACATCAAATGTTAATAGGTCCTTACATTCCTTGTGACTTAAATAGCTATTATATTGGCAGTGATGAGTAAAGCTACTTAATAATATAACCTATACAGTTATGACAGATAAACTTAACTTTTACACGATGTTTAATGCCGAGCACTAGGTGTACTGTGTATGGAAAATGCAGCAAATCATTTTGAATAGCTGTAGTTGTTTTTGTTACTAACATTTTCATGTATTCAATAAGAACTAGCAGTCCAGTGAGACAAATGTCTCATTTAATAAAACAAAAAAGACCGTCCCGGACGGACCAGCTTCCCGGACGGACGGAAATCACGTGATTTCTCGAAAACCGGAATGTCACGTGACTGAAATTCGGTTCCTGACCTGACATGACCATTCCAAACATATAACTTTCATAACTTTTTTCTCTATCTCTTACGGTTTGGCTGCTGAAACAGCGGCCCAGACAGACCAGCGTCCCGGACGGACGGAAATCACGTGATTTCTCGAAAACCGGAATGTCACGTGACTGAAATTCGGTTCCTGACCTGACATGACCATTCCAAACATATAACTTTCATAACTTTTTTCTCTATCTCTTACGGTTTGGCTGCTGAAACAGCGTCCCAGACAAAACAGCGTCCCAGACAGACACGTCTATTAGATAAAGGATGTTTGTATTTTTTGAAATGACAATTCTGACATAACCTTAAACTGACAGATATAAGATGCCAATGTGACTTTTACTACCACGACTGCCAACAAAATTTTTTGACAAAATTATTCTACAGCCCTCTAAAGGTTAAAAGTTTTCGATAATACTGTACAAATCATAGTTTAAGAGTTTAATATTTTCTGGAGTTGCTAGTTGACGTATCCTACCTCTAACTGTGTGCCAAATTATTATTTTTATGGACAATGGAGTGGATCCTCATTTCACCTTAATTGATCCTGAATATCTGATTTTTTTTACCACTAGATTGGCAGAGAAGATTGAATTGCATGGCCACCTCGTTTGTTTTTATATGGCTTATCAAAAATCGCTTTCTATAAATCACGAATGACTAATTTGAATGAGTTGCAAGTCATGTGTTTCAAGCAAATAGAAGAAATGTATCAGAAACTGAACACAAGTTTGTTCGAGCGCTATAACAACGTAAAATATTTATTAGTAAATAACTAACATTATCTACAAATTTTGTAATTATTTTCATAATTATAGTTTTCTTTATTAAAAAATTGCCATTGATTAATTTTAACTATCAGATACAGGGTATCCCAGAACTGCCTCCCCATAGAAAACAAGCATGTGCCGAAGCAAAAGAGGCTGCAAGAAAGCAAAAATAAAATTGTTTACTACCCCAAATAACTGAGTTATAGAGTTTTCAATTGCACCAATCCCAGAAGCTCAGAGGAAGAATGCTTGTCAAATGATACACTTGAATTAGATAGTGTAGCAAAATAAACGAACAAATGTCAAACTGACATATAAATAATGTTTGATTTGAAACAAATACGGTAGACTAGATTTATGGAGAGAAGATTTTAATAAAATGAATAATCGCAAACCCCTGGTAATGTAAAATTGGGGTCATCGTACCTTGATGGTGCTTAGCCCTGATTGGTTAACTTTAACATGTCTTTTCTTGGTTATCGCTTGAGATAGGAATTCTTTTCTTCAAAATACCAATTGATACATTCCCCCGAATACCCCCATTTCTCTCTCTGGGGAGGCAGTTCTGGGACACCCTGTATAATTATGTGTTGGGGATTTCAATCTTTTGTAATATAAGCTCAAAACCATTTATTGTAATTCATTACTTGAATCTTTCTTAATCTTCTTCTTTCCATGGCTCTATAGTGCTTAGACCATGACCGACTGTAGCCTTCACATCTGGCTACTCACTAGGTCTTCCTCTTTCCAGTTTTCTTTGTATCTCACCCTTGAAAATTCTTCCAGGTACTCTATTCTTCTAAATCATTTCACTGTCGTCAATTTTAGTTTCGTTTACTTCCAAACCTTTTTTTGTTATTGTTTCTTCAAGTAGCATGTATGATTCTGGAATAGCTTTTTATGATCTTACTACTATGTTAACATCATACGTAAATGATATTACTGGGATGCTTTTGCAGACCTGCAGCCAAAAACTAATTTTACGGGGTGCTCATGGGCTTTCACGGGGGTCAAATAATTTTTTTCACTAAAAATCTGAATATAGCTTTTATATAGAGGGTGTAACCTAACTATGAAAAAAATACTTTAGTACGGTAATTCTTAGCCAATTTTAAGAAAAAGAGTTCATAGAAACGGCGTAAAAAAATCTGTGTTCGCTATAGTAGTTTTCTAAAAAATATTGTCTTTTTTATAGTTTTGTTGTTAGTGCAGCCATTCAAGCCAAATTTGGTAGACATTATATTTAGATAGAACTCCTTAAAATGTGATATTTTATCAAGCTGTAGAATTAACCGCGAATGGATATATGAGATATATCGAACACGAACAATTTTTGAACACTTGTTTATATGTTTTTTTTACAATTGGCAACAGATTACCACTCTGAAATATTTTACTGTGCTTAAGCTATATTTATTAGAAACATTTAAAAACAACAAAAATAATTTTAAAAATAATTTTGATTAAAATATATGTAAATTAATAAGGTTTTAAGCACTTGTTATGTTTGTTATTAAATTTTCTGAAAAAAGCACTCATATCCAATTTAATTGAGTCAGCGTTGAGAAGGTGAATTTGCACACTACAGTTCTGCAAGCAAAAGTGCCAAGAGATAAGTATCCTCAAAGGCCAGTCGACTTTTTTCCTCTCTCTTGTTGTTGATAAGCTTTATACTTCATGTTTTCTCTTTTTGTTTCTATAAATTTATTGACAACTTTGATCTCGTCTATTAATAGAAGCTTTATTCTTAATGAGAGGATTTCAAATATTCATTTTTTCAAATCCATTTCAATTTCAACTGAGAATATAGCTTCCAACAATTCGGTGTGTTATCAGTGAACCTTATATTCATTTCAGTGAAAATAATGTTAATTGCTTGATTAAATATAATTTTGAAATGGTGATTGGATACCATAAGTGAACATCTGCAGATCTTTCCCCAATACGATTGGTTATAATATAATCTTGGAGTTTCTTCGTTGTTTTTCTTCTGCTCTTCGGCGTTGAAACAGTTGTATCATCCTTTTCATTATGAAAATCAGTTTTAACGTTTTTATTATTTCTTCAAATGTAGTGCCAGTTTTAATTTCTTCAAGAGATTTCATAGAAGCATTATTTGTAATCTCAAATAGATCTCTGAAACTGCATTCATGTGTCTGGTGGGCTTTGTTCGCAGACTAGTAGAGTATTTAAATCGTTTTCATAAAAATGATGCAAAAGTGGAAGCATCTGAATTTAATAACAGCCAACAATGAAGCGGCCTCTACCACATGACCCATTAAGTTCAGTATTGATTGATGCATTGTTAAAGTCTCCAGAACTTTCAGTAATTTTGTGAAAATAATAAGAATCGCAGTTAGACGGCCATTCCATCGTTGTTCCAACAGCCGAGAAAGCGAATATTTTCTGAGGAACACATAGAGCACATTGAACAAATAATTGACTAATCTCTGGAACATCATTTATTCTTTTTACACTAAAGATACTATGGTCTAAGAGCATATCCACCAAAACAGAGAAAATGAATAGGCTTCATATTGGCATTTAAAACAAAAGAGTTTTTTTTTTCTATAGCTATTATTAACGAAGTTATGAGCTGTAGCAATTTGCAAACACCCTTTATAGAAAAGTTAATTACCAATCGAACGATATGCATCATGGGCTCTCTCTATGTAAAACTGAAAAATGTTTAATTAATACATTTTTTAAATATTTTTGGTAATACCTAAGCAAATTTGGCAACACTGCAGTATATAATTTGAGTCGTAAATTCCGAAAAACAAAATATACAGGTCAATTCATTTAAAAAATCAAAGTTAATAACAATTTTGGGGAAACCGGATGTCGGCCATTTTGGTTATATCTGTCCGAAATTATGTTTAATATTTTTACAAGTTTCATCTAAATCTGTTATAAGTAAAGGAGATGGAGACAATGCCCTGGTCTCTTTGACACCCGGTATATCTATATACATATACAGGAAAGTCACAACCCTGACTAATCAACGCAGAGCTGAAACCACTGGTACTAGAAACTTGAAATTTGGGTGGAAGGTTCAATTTGTTACATAACATAGTGCTAAGAAGGGATTTTTTGAAATTCGACCCCTAAGGGGGCGAAAAGGGGTAAAATGTGTTTTCACAAATTCATCAATATCTCTTACACCCGATACGATATCGATTTGGTTTTTGCTTGCGAAGATTATCAATGCAAATACCTAGAAACGTATTTTCGGATTTTGCCCTAATCAACTCCTAAAGGTGCAAATCTGGATTGGGGATGAATTAAACAACCCTTCGCATCTCCTACGTTTATTGAGTTAGAACATTCTTTTTGGGCATATAGGTGTATTTTTAAAATATTTAGAAAGGGGTGTAAGAGAATTTGAAAATGTTAACCCTAAAGGGGTAAAAGGAGGAAAAACTAAAAAGAGGTAGAAGGGTTACATTTTTTTTGCTGTGAGTTCTATTTCACAATAAAATAGGTTAAAAAGGGATTTTTTTAAATTTCACCCCTACGGGGGTGAAAAGGGGTAAAATGTGTTTTTTACGAGTTCCTCAATATCTGGTAGACCCGATGAGATAGCAACTTGGTGTTTACATGCAAAGATTGTCAATGCAAATACCTAGAAACGTATTTCAGGATTTTGCCCTAATGAACCCCTAAATGTGCAAATCTAGATTGGGAGTGAATTAAAGAACCCTTCGTATCTCCAACGTTTATTGAGTTAGAACATTCTTTTTGGGCATATAGGTGTATTTTTAAAATATTTAGAAAGGGGTGTAAGAGAATTTGAAAATGTTAACCCTAAAGGGGTAAAAGGAGGAAAAACTAAAAAGAGGTAGAAGGGTTACATTTTTTTTGCTGTGAGTTCTATTTCACAATAAAATAGGTTAAAAAGGGATTTTTTTAAATTTCACCCCTACGGGGGTGAAAAGGGGTAAAATGTGTTTTTTACGAGTTCCTCAATATCTGGTAGACCCGATGAGATAGCAACTTGGTGTTTACATGCAAAGATTGTCAATGCAAATACCTAGAAACGTATTTCAGGATTTTGCCCTAATGAACCCCTAAATGTGCAAATCTAGATTGGGAGTGAATTAAAGAACCCTTCGTATCTCCAACGTTTATTGAGTTAGAACATTCGTTTTTGGCATTTAGATGTATTTTTAAATATTTAGAAAGGAGTTTAAAGGAATTTGAAAATCTTAACGCTAAAGGGGTAACAGGAGGAAAAACTGAAAAGGGATAGGGGGTTAAAATTATAAATTTTTTCGCTGCGAGTTCCATTTCACAATAAAATGGATTAAAAGCGATTTTTTGAAATTCTACCCCTACGGAGGTGATAAGGGATAAACAGAGTTTTCACGAGTTCCTCAATATCTCTTAGACCCAATGAGATAGCGACTTGGTGTTTACTTGCAAAGATTGTCAATGCAAATACCTAGAAACGTATTTCAGGATTTCACCCTAATCAACCCCTAAAGGTGCAAATCTGGATTCGGGGTGAATTAAAGAACCATTCGCATCTTCTATGTTTATTGACTTAGAACATTCTCTTTTGGCATATATATATATGTATTTTTAAAATCATTTCAAATGCGTCTAAGGGTGTTTTAAAATATTACTCCTAAAGGGGTAAAAAAGAGGCAAAACCGAAAAGGGGTAGGGGGTTAAAATTATTGATTTTTTGCTTACGGGTGCATTTTAGACTAAAATGAGGTAGAAAAGGTTTTTAGGAATTTTACCCATAAGGGGATGAAACGGGTATTCCGCTATAATCTATATGTATAAAAGATAAAGCACCAACTCAACAACGCGGATCCGTAGTAATCCTTGGTACCAGGAATTTGAAATTTGGCAAGAAGAGTCCTTTAGTTACGTAGCAAAGTGCTAGGAAAGGCGTTTTCGAAATTCCACCCCTAAAGGGAAGGAAAGAGGTAAAATATTATCTTTTCACGAATTTCTCAATATCTCTTAAGGCCTTATAATACAGGGTGATTATAAAGTCTTGATCCATTTTAGTGAAAAACAGTTAGAGTTTCAAAATAAATTTTATTAAACAAATTAACACGACACAATTAATATATTTCCACATGACTGCTTTCCATTTCAAAACATTGCTGCCAACGGTCAGACGTCGACCGAAAAACCTTCAACAACATATCTTGGGTAATATTTTCTGTTGCCATTCTAATACGGTTTTTTAGGTGTTTACTTTAGTTTTATACACCTGAAATTTGATGAACCCCCAAGCAAAACAATCCAGTGGCGTTAAATCTGGTGAACGTGGTGCCCAAGGTCGTTGGGATCCCCTGCCTATCCATCTACCCGGAAAGGTTTCATTTAGGTAATCAGTAACAGTGTTTGAATAATGAGCAGGTGCCCCATCCTGCTGAAACACGACGGTGTCAAGAATACCGTCATCAACTAATTGTGGCTCCAAAAACTGTTGCAGCATATCTAGATAATTGTTGCCTCGAATTGTAGCTTCTGCAAACATAAGAAGTCCATAGATGTTGTTCCTTGTGAAGCCTAACCACACGTTAACTTTAGGTTTATCTCTTTGCCATTCAAATGTTGAATGTTGTTGTTCATTGGCCCATACTCTGCAATTGTGTTTGTTTACATGACCACAAACGTGAAACGTTGCTTCATCACTGAATAAAATGTGATTCATTAAGTTTTCCCGGTTAATAGCCTCAAGTAAAATGTAACACATTGCTTGACGAGCTGCATAGTCTTTGACATGAAGTTTATGAGTATCTGGATATGATACGCACGTTTTTTTAACGTGAAACGTAAAATTTTCCAGACAGTGGGTTGCTTGCTGAACATTTTGCATGACGTCTGCAGATACGGATGGCCTTCCTGGACGCATTTTATCCTTAACACTCCCTGTGCGTTGGAATTTGTTTACAAGCAATCGAATATTGGCTCTTGTGGGACCAGGTTTTCGAAATTTCCTCGTAAACTCTTCTCGAGTTTGTTCATAAGTTAACCCTCTCAATCGACCATTAACCACGGCTGTTCTTTCTTCTAAAGTTAACATTTCAAATGTTTATGTGCAGGTAGAAGCTTTTGTTAGTTGTTTACAACCATTTGTTTATGTTTGTTTCCGACGATTTTTGTTTGTTTAAAAATGTCGAGTTTGCGTTGCTTTTCGGAGCGAATCGAGTGCGTTCGGTTCGGTACAGCGAGAGTTTCTGTTTACCCATCCTGTTCGCGATGTACAAGAAAATTTTCATGTTTTTCCGGGTTCGTTTTCATTAAAATGGATCGAGACTTTATAATCACCCTGTATATCAATTTGGTTTTTACTTAGAAAGGTTACCTATACAAGTTCCTAAGAACGTAATTCAGAATTGTGCACAGATCAACTCCTAAAGGTGCGAATTTAGATTCAGGGGTGAATTATAGAACCTTTCGTATTTCTTGTGGTTGCTGATGACCATGGTTTTTGGGCATATGTGTGTTTCCTAAATCTTTAAAAATTGGTTTAAAGTTTTTATTCTAAATTTCATTGTGAAAGGAGTAAAAATGGGGTAAAAGTAAAAAGAAGTTAAGAAAGAGGTTAAAGTTATTGATTTTTTTCCGTATGTTCAGTTTAGAATAAAATAGAAGGATTTCCAAAATTCCTCCTCCAAGTGGTGGAAACTGGTATGTTGCTACAATTTATGAATACAACATTTAATAAGTACATTTATTATTATTCTTGTACTAAACCTATAGTTTTATCAATCTATACAAGGAGAACGACACATATACATTTCTAGGGGATACGTGAAGCATAAAAGGCTTATGGTGAACTTTTTTCGGAAGAATATTGTTTCCTTTTTACCTACAATATTGTTTTGCAGCGTTTGTTAGTTTAGCGCAGGGGTCGGCAACCTGCGGCCCGCGGGCCGCATACGGCCCTTTGCAACTTTTTGCGCGGCCCGCCAAAGCACCAATATAACTTTAGGAAAAATCAACAAACTTAGAGCGTAAGCGTGCCGAAATGTGGCCGGTGACAAAAATGCGTGACAAACAGAAGCATAGTGGGAAACATATTTTACTGCGCAAGTTTAATCCCCACTCCCCAGCGAATACGACGTCTCGCTTAGCAAGTGTAGCATTCTTTCTAGTGATGGGCATAATCGGATGATTTCAATAATCGGAATGTTCCATTTCGGAATGTTTATAAAATCGGAATATCATCCGATTATTTTACATTCCGTAAATGCAAGCAAAGGAAAACGAGCAAAATAACAACAAGCGGAAGGAAGATGAAGTGCGCGCAAATTTACGATGAGAGCACTCGCCGTCTCGCCGTAAGCCCTTATCTGCGTTGGCATCTATTGTTTGGGTTTGTAGGACGGTCAGTAATAGCTATTTACGTTATTAGACCAGTAGCAACATTTTTATGGCCGCGCCAATACTTTACAGGTCGAACCGTAGGGCGAGACCTGTATGTTTGGTAAGGCCATAAGAATTCTACCGGTCGTGTATCGTATAAGAATTTTTAGGATACTGCATTGGTAACTAGCGTTTACATTGTTACAAACAAGTCCGGTAGATAAAATTTACCGGCCTAGACCAGTAGTAGCCAGCAGTATCCTAAAAAACAATTTATAAGTTTGAGTCGCACAGTGGGATATGAGGAAATAAAATATTTTTCCAAATTATTACAGTAGTTACGTTAATAGACTGTCGGAAAATGGTAGTGATATTTTAAAGTTTAATCGCACATAAAGTACATAATAGATAGTATAAAACAATACTTGAATTTGAAGTCTGTAGGTGTACTATCTAATAATTAATCTACGAAATACCACTGCCATTAGTGCCATTCACGTATCATACACATGCGCACACGGCACGACCCGTCGACATTCGCCAACCAGCATATAGCAGTCAAGTGAGTCAATACAACATTCCGTATTCCGTTCAGTTCAAATTGGCATTTCGTTTTCTCATTTTGTGTACCGAATAGTAAAATAATCGAATTCCGAAAGTTCCAAATTTTGTGCACCAAACAGTAAATTAATCGAATTCCGAAAAGTTCCGAAATAATAGAAACCTTCCGATTTTTTGAACAATCGGAAAGTTTCCAATTATTCATTCCGGATAGGCCCATCACTAATTCTTTCATTTCGCCATTTTGCTACTGTATGTTCATATGTGCGTTCGTGTTGACAGCCGTATGACGTTTCACTACAATATTTTATATTTTTTATATTTATATATTTTATATTTACATATTTATACATATTTAATTGGAA
Organism: Agriotes lineatus; assembly: GCA_940337035.1. Classification (NCBI taxonomy): domain Eukaryota; kingdom Metazoa; phylum Arthropoda; class Insecta; order Coleoptera; family Elateridae; genus Agriotes; species Agriotes lineatus. The sequence goes on from CALNHX010002285.1 coordinate 162,329, forward strand.
TTGTATTTTCTTTTTTTTCCCTTTTAAGAATTGTAAAATTTTTGTTCTCTAACATTATTGTAATTATGGCATGTCAATAAAAAATAAATTTTTTCTATATTTATTTTTAATAATATTTATACTCGTATATGATATAAAAGCACTATTTAAGTTACATTTGAATGTGCGGCCCGCATAAAAAAATTTATTTTGAAAATGGCCCGCCGTCCGATAAAGGTTGCCGACCCCTTAGCGCATGGAATGAGAGAGGAGGGGAGCATTCTAGAATTCGTTTTAAGATTTAGAAGAAAAAATATTTGTAGTCCGTACGAAGAACGGGCATCTTGCTAGTATACAATGAAAGGGTACAATATGTCCAGGGCCGTTCCTACCGGTGGGGTGTTGCGTGTCCATCACGCAGGCGGCCGGTTGCAAGGGGCGGCCGCTCGAAACCGATTTTATACAAATTTAAATTAAAAAAAATAAGTAATTTGAGAATAAAACATCTCTGAAAAATGCAAACCACGAACAAAAAACAAACACCACTTTATTGTTAGTCGAAATCCCAATTTTTGTTTTTTTTTGCATTTATTACAGATATTTTAACACAAAATCAATAATAAATTTGAAACTATTACCAATAATTTGTGTTTTCATTTTTCCCTTTCAAATAATTAGCACCCTCTATGTGTCCATATAGGTATGTTCAAAATACGACAAAAAACTAAGATAGGAATCTGTAAAATCATATCAAATCTTTCTTGTTAAGTCCCGAATTGGTTCGTACTAATTCAAGTAAATCCCCGGGTGACGTATTTTACCGAAGGTATAAATATCACCCGACGAAAAAATGCGTTCATTTGTGAATGGTGGAAGCAATATGTAGGTGTAAAATACTGAGACCCATTGTTATTTTTGTGCCCTTATATGGAAATAAAATATTGTGGTACTGATTAAAGATCTATTACTCAGTTACTTCTATCATACTTCATCATAATAAAACGTGTGTTGTAGAGCCTGGTTATTAAAGGTAAGCTATTGATATACGTTTTTTTAATTTATATGATTTTCACGTAATAGCTGATTTGATAGTCTATTAAGACTGTAATCTAGAAGTAAATTAAAACAAAACTTTTTAAAATTTATTCAGATGTCAAGCTCGGAACGACAACGAACTAAAAGACTCTCTGGAGCCGCTTACAGAAAAAGACAACTGTCTAAAGAAACTGAAAAAGAGAAGTTGCGGGGCTCTATAGAACAATTTTTGAAAACTCCTGGAGCAAAGGAAGAAAGTGGAAGCACGGCTGGAGATCCTTTTGTTTCAACGCCTGACAGTCAGCAAGTCGTCCCCATAGAACCACAGATTCCATCGACTTTGGCAGAGTCTTGTACTCCAGAAGAACCAGAGGACATTGAAAGTGGGAGTTTAGAAGATCCAGCTTCATGGCCTAAATCACTTGATAATTCAACAATTGAAGTATTAGTAAAAATGGGACCTACACAAGTAAAACATTTTTCATTTCCTTTAACAGAACAAGGGCGCTTTTCGGTTCATTATTATACACGAACATTAGCAAATGGTGAACAAATACCTCGTATGTGGCTAATTTATTTCATTAAGTTAAATTGCGTTTTTTGCTTTTGTTGCAAAATTTTTGGGACCAAAAATATTCAGTTAACAGATGCTGGTTTTTCAGATTGGAAACATCTTTCTAATAATTTATCCAGACACGAACGATCAACTGATCATATTCAAAATTATAAATTATGGACTGAATTAGAAAAAAGATTGAGTACTTACACAACAATCGATCACCAAGAACAACGTATTTTTAATTTGAAACAACAATATTGGTGTAATGTTTTAGAACGTATTGTTGCAATTATATTATTATTGGCAGGACAGTGTTTAGCATTTCGTGGGTCATCCAATAAATTATTCGAATCAAACAATGGAAACTTTTTGAAGACGGTTGAAACATTTGCAAGATTTGATGCAGTTCTTTCGGAACATCTAAAAAATATTCAAATCAGTAAAATTTCACATAAACGTATGCCTCATTATTTAGGAAATAGATTACAAAATGAATTGATCTCACTTACAGCAAATAAAATCAGAGAACAAATTAGGGAGTTATTGTCAAAAGCAAAATATTATTCAATTATTCTAGATTCAACTCCAGACTCAAGTCATACCGAACAAATTTCATTCGTTGTTCGATTTGTTATAATAGATGATAATAAACAAATTAAAATTTGTGAACATTTTCTCGGATTTTTTCCTATTATTGATGTGACTGGTGAGGGTTTATATGATCTTGTAATAAAACTTTTGAAAGATTTTAATATGGATATCTACAATATGCGTGGACAGGGTTATGATAATGGTGCAAATATGCACGGAAAACATGTAGGATTGCAACGCCGAATTTTAAATATCAATCCTCGAGCAATGGTTGTACCTTGTGCTGCTCATACCCTAAATCTAGTGGTTAATGATTCTGCCAATGTTACCTTGCAAACATCGGAGTTCTTTAATCTTATACAAGAATTATATACATATTTTTCTTCTTCGCCATATAGATGGAATGTACTTAAAACTAATGTACCAAATTTCACATTAAAAGCTGTTAGCTCAACTATAGATGGGAAAGTAGAATTAAAGCTATTACACCTCTGCGATATCAATTAGGGAAAATTTATGATAGTCTAGAAGAACTTGTAAATCACAAATCACGCGACATTAACACCAAACAACAAGCCCAAGCATTGGCCTTAAAAATTAATAGTTTTAAATGCGTTTGTTCTGTAATTATTTGGCATGATGTTCTGTCTAAAATTAATTCCGTCAGTAAGATGCTTCAAGGTGTGAATACAAATCTAAAAGATTGTTCAAATGCGTTAAAAAATTTAGTAGATTATTTGGAACAGAAAAGAAATGACCACAGTTTTGAAGCGTTTATAGAAGAGGCGAAAATACTTGCTACAGAAGAACTTGATATAGCAATGGAATTTCCCCCAACTAATATAATTCGTCCACGTCGAAAAAAAAGACAATTTGATTATGAAACCCCTGATGAGCCTATACTTGACCCAAAGTTGAATTGTAAGATTAATTTTTATTTTACTATTTTGGATACCGCCAAAGTATCTATACAGGAACGTTTTGAACAATTACAACGTTACAGTGACAATTTCAAAGTGATTTATGAATTTCCTATTATGGACGATAATTCAATGAAAAAACACTGTACAGATTTATCCTTAAAATTAGAAGACACTGTCAGAAAAGAGGCTGATGTAAACGCCGTAGAATTAAGTGATGAATTAAAAAATTTAAAATTACATTTCCAATCTGTTGAAACACCTTCTAAAATTCTCAACTACATTGTTACAAATAATTTACTTGCGACTTTCCCAAATACAGCAATTGCCTTAAGACTTCTACTGACTTTACCTGTCTCAGTTGCGTCAGCAGAAAGGTCTTTTTCAAAATTAAAAATAATTAAAAACTTTTTACGCTCGGCCATGAAGCAAGAAAGATTGTCAGATCTTTCTATTATATCTATAGAGAGAGACTTGGCAGAAGCAATTGATGTCAAGAACCTTGTGACCACTTTTGCGTCTGTCAAAGCTAGAAAAGCTAAATTCTAAGATATTAAACTTTGTATTTGTTTTTTTTTTTTTGTATTTGTACAATTTTATTTTATAGGAGTATTTCTTTTTATTTTATTTTATAAAATTGTTATTAATAATTTTTTTTAACGTAAATATATTTTTTAATTGCTTGGAGGGGGGGGGGGGCTATTTTATTTTTCACGCAGGCGGCCGAGAGGCTAGGAACGGCCCTGAATATGTCATTACAGCAATGCACGTAAGTGATCATTCTATTCAATTGTTTTCGTATTAATGCTTCTCTTCTCTTCCCTTACGACAGCTCATAGCTGAAGCACCATCATAGCAATTGGTTCAAAATTTTGCATGTGTCTAGGCCATAGTTATCAAAAACTTTTAGTATCAAATCTGTTTTTCCATCTAGTTCAGTGGTTTGTGGAAAGTTCGTTCTCCACATTTCGTTCCCCACATTTCGTACCCCACATTTCGTTCCCGGGATATTTCGTCTCCTCACATTTTGTACTCGGAAACTTTGTTCCCGAGCGAGCACAATTTGTCTCCTAGATTACTTGCCGGGTGTTGAAAAACGAGTGCAGCGATCGGAATGCAGTTAGAAAAATGAAAGATATTTTAATTTATTTATTATAATAAACTTATAAGAACAGTATGTCCCCGGGAGGGGAGGGAATTAAATTTTATTTTTAGTTTTACATAAAAATGTTATAGAAATTAAAATTTCTGCTTGGTTTGTAGAAAATTTTAAAAAAATTTCAGTTTTTCAAAAACAAGTCAGCCCTGACAGTTAAGCAAAAACTATTTTCTTTTCAGGTAAACTACCCTTATTGTTTATAATACGGCAAATAATTACTAAGAAAAGTTGTTTTTACTTTATCGAATGCCTGACTCAGATCCATATGTAAGTATAAGTACTGTCGGTTTTCAATTGCATGGTTAATTATATTTGTAATGCGACAGCACTGTTGCAATGTGGAGTAAGGCCGGCTTCTCACGAGGCGTTTTTGCAGCGCTGCAGAGTGGCGCCGTGGAGTGGCAGGGTACGCGATTGTGTGGCGCGTTATTGCGGCGCTACTGTGTAGCAGGCAGAACTGCTAAGTCGCTCAGCAGAGCTACCGCCGGCGTTGCCAGGTGAAACCGAAATAGGTAGTTTGTCACTTGCAGTGCATCGAGATGGACGCAGTGTCGATTTTGGAAACTTCCTTATCCATTTTCACAAGCACATACAATTCAACCGAATTTAACGGTAACCCGCAACAAACTAAAAAGTCAGTGTTGCCGTTGGCCTGACGTAAAATTATGGCATGATGTTGCCAAAATTATGTATCAATCGGCAGCACTGGCTTAGTTCTGCGGCTGCGCTTCCGAGAATCACCGCCCGCCGCTAGTAGCGCTGCGAGTCGCGCCGTGTGAAGGGGTCTCGCGACTAGCAGCGCGCGCTTCTGGTAGCGGAAGTCTGCTACGAGTGGCTCAAACGCGCCACCGCGCGTTCGTTGAACGCTCCGTGTGAAGGCGTCTATTTAAAACAATGTTTCCCTACCAGCGGCGCCACTCTGCAGCGCTGCAAAAACGCCTCGTGAGAAGGGACCCTAAGACTGGTGGAATCTAAATTGGTGGTCTGGTTTGTCAATGACTACATTTACACTGTAATTTAATGCTGGTGTTATTTAAACCTTGTTATTAAAACTCGTGTAAAATGTGGGTTTACACCAGGGGTGTTGTACAGGCGTTAAAGTGTTAACAATAACTGATGTTGTAACACCAGTGTTAGCAGACCGTGTAAATGTAGTCTATTCTTGTAAGTATAAGTTTTAAAATTGGGGATTGGGGATTTGTACTGTAATCGGATATAGTAGCAGCTGCGAAATCACGAAGTTTGAAATGGCTGGAACAGGTGGAACCGACGGAACAGCATAGTATATCACAGAAAACGTTAACCAACAGAGCTATCAAGCAGCAGAGGAAGAGGAAAACCTAAACGAAGGTGGCTGGATGACATAGAAGAGGATCTAAGAAAGCTGGGAAAGAACTGGAAACACACAGTAAGAACTAGGAGTCAATGGAAAAAAGTTGCTGAAGGAGCCTTGGGACTTCAAGGCCCATAGCGCTTATATAAATATTTTTACTTTCTTTGTTAGGCTTACCTTCATTGTGTTGTCTGAGTTTAGAGTTTAGATTACGCTTTAGTTAGGTTTACAAAATATGTATAAGTTTTTTTATTATATTTTATAGCTTTCTCTGATATTTTACATATAAAAGTAGAGTGCTCGCGGTCCATAAAGTAGACAAAAAAGTGCATTTGCGAGCACTCGGAGGTAAAAAGCTGGACCCAGCCAGAAATGTTCCTTACGTCTTAAGGTTTAAAAATTTGTAAGTTGTCAAAAAATCATCCTGTGCAAAACGCAGTAGACAAAATTTTCAAATTAGAGTTTCATTATTATTCTGTTTATTGCTAGTTATTTAGAATCTATTGCATTTTAACGAATAAGAATAATCATTAAAGCAATAAAAATTTAAAATGTGACTTCAAAATCCAAATATGTTTTACTTAAGTGTACAGGGTCAATAAAAATTATATGAAAGGTCACATAAAACTGCAATAAAAACATAAAACTTTTGAGGAAACAACAACTGCTGTGGTGTTAAAGGAAAGGCAGAAAATGCAGTTTAGTGACGATGTCTTGCCGGATGGATGTTAACATTATATCTTGTAAACAAAATAACTCATCAGAATTGATTTCTGCACCAGTTTGTGTGGTTAATGCAAAGAACTGAAAACTTTTGGCCGATTTATTCTTCTTAAAATTGAATTTCGGCTTAGACCGCATAGAGTTTGTAAATAAACACACAGCATTCTCTTGCTTAATGTGCCTTGCATCTTGTGAACTCGAGCAAAGATCCACGGCATGGCCATGCTCTTGGGTGGCTCGTGTTGTCTGAGTACCTTGAGAACAAGGATACATAGGCAGATTTGGCCTGGTTGCTGTTTGTGCACCCATACTGACTAACGTTTTGCGAGACTTTGCAGTTTGCATCATCAGAGTGAAAGTCGCTCATTCATCATTCTATTTACTAAAAATTCATATGAGAAACGTAAAGTGGCTTGAATACAAATAATTCTTAGAAATCATTGTAGATTAGTAATTATTACGGGGTGTCTTAAAAAAACTAAATCTAGTATGCTTTGAATTTCTCATAATGCAATACCAATAACAATCTAGGGCACACAAAAATTTACAAACAAATAAAATTCAAAATCTACTAGATATAATTCTTTTTAAGACTCCCAGTAGTTCGTTAGAGTTGATCATTATTAGTGAGAAACTTTTTTGATTTATTATTTTACTTAGTATATTGGCGTACAAATGTGCAGTGAATTTTATAAGTTCACAATTTACTTTTTGTGTGACCATTGAGGGCGGAGCTGTATTAGAGGAAAAATTTAAATGTTTAAAATTCGAATTTCGAAGTTATGCTGTTTTTAAGCTAACCCTTGGCGGGCCGTATTAACCAATGAAAAGGGTTGCATGTGTCCTGCAAACCATGGTTTGGACACCACTGCTGTAGAGTGAATTAAAAAGCATTTGTATTTGAAGTCATATTTTAAATTCATATTGATTTAACGATTATTATTATTCGTTAAAATGTCACCTACCTGCAATAAGTATTAAGTAATTAGCTTAAAATAACATAATATGAAAATTGTATCTAGTGCCATTTTGCACAGGACCATTTTTTGAAAACTTACAGATGTTGAATCCTTACGTAAGGCATAAGAAACATTTCTGGTTAGGTTGTTGATTTTTACCTCTCATATACCACAAACATTAAGTTAGAGCTCGATTGGCATCCTACTACAATGAAAATAGCTTCGGCAGTAGTTCTATTTTTTCTAAACAATTGCGACGATATTTGTGAATTCCATTATTACTGAGTAGTACAGTAAAATTGTCGGAAAATACCCCGTCACCTTAAAAACAGATTTTTGGTAACTTTGTCGCCCTCTACCGTTTTAAATACCAACTTCTCGGTATCACGGCAATGATCAAAAATATGTAGAATTTTATTTCCAATATTTTTTGTTCAATAACTTTTTCTGTGCGACCAATGGATTGCGAGAAAAGACAAATTCAATTGTTATCAAGATGGCGGCTGTTTGGCAAGGGGTGGGGTGACGCCTTTTTGGTTTTACACTTGTCTAATGACCCTAAACCACTGGGCAAGAGGAATCGCCGCGGACAATTTTTTTAAGGTAAAACGACAATTTTACTGTACTACTCAGTAGGGTTATACATCTGTAATAGGGATGTTCCGAATACTCGTATTTGTATTCGTATTAGCGAGTATTCGCTATATTTTCAATATTTGTATTCATAATCGTATTCGCCTAAATTAACACGAATATTATACGAGTATTTGACATTAAAATGATAGAAATATAGATAAGAATTTTAATAAAAATATAAAACAGATATTCATACAGTAAATAAAACATTTTTTTTTAAATATTAACCATTCTGTAACATTAAATAAAAAACAAAACTATTTTCCATACTAACGGGTGTCCGCCGGCAAATTTCATTTTTAAACTTGAAATAAAATTTTTATTTCTTAAAATATGTTATTGAAAAAAATACAAAATAAACCTTAATCTTTGGGAAATTATTTGTGAAACAGCACATCCGCCAAATGACGCCCCTCACGTCGTATCACTTCTTCCAAACGAACTTGAAAATTTTGCATCACACGCGTAAGCATAGCAGGCGTAATCGCACGAATTTCTCGGGTGGTGTTCTGCTTTGACACATCCAAAGTGAGTGGTGCATTTTCGTATGAAATTTGCCACTGGACACTCACTTTTTTTGTGGGGATATCTCAAATCAAAAGTCTACGAGAATGCACCACCCACTTTGGATGTGTCAAAGCAGAACACCACCCGAGAAATTCGTGCGATTACACCTGCTATGCTTACGCGTGTGATGCAAAATTTTCAAGTTTGTTTGGAAGATGTGATACGACGTGAGGGGCGTCATTTGGCGGATGTGCTGTTTCACAAATAATTTCCCAAAGATTAAGGTTTATTTTGTATTTTTTTCAATAACATATTTTAAGAAATAAAAATTTTATTTCAAGTTTAAAAATGAAATTTGCCGGCGGACACCCGTTATTTCTAAAATTTGCAGCCAGTACAAAAACGATGTTGATGTTGATATTATTCACTCAAGGTCATGTATTCGTATTCGTATTCGTATTCGCGAATATTCATAAGAGTATTTGTATTCGGTATTCGTATTCGCGAATACGAATTTTTGTATATTCGGAACGTCCCTAATCTGTAATTAGTAGGGTCTTTCTTGCTGCCTTTCTTAAAAATTGGAATACTCTTCTTCCAGGTGTTTGGTATGATGGAGTTGTTCATTATTTTTTGGAAGAAAAACACCTGTATGCATAGTCGTTCGCCAGTGGCTCGCCGGAGTTTTGTTATGAATAGTATGTTGGTGGTACTGTACGTCTATGTCAAATTCGAGGTTAGAAGGTTAGATTTTGTGTCAGTTTCTGTCAAAACTGACGGAAAACCTAGTGTAAGTGTATTTTGTTTCTTAGATTATACCATTCATGATGCACAAAATCTCTATTTACGCCATGTATTAATAAGTGAAAACACAGTGGTGTTATCGTTTTGGTGTTTTAAATTTTAAGCTGTCAGCTGTCAATGTCATGCCATTTCCAACAAGTTTTCTAGGATACGCATTAATGGTTATTTAACTAACAAGTGTGTTAATAAAGGTGATTAATAATCGAGAGATTTTAACGCGTGAGCGAGTGGAGCGAGCGAACACGTTAATGAGCGAGATTATTAATCATCGATTAACATAAGAGTTGGTTACAAGACTTTTCCGTCAATCATACGTTTATTAAAATCCATCAAAAATATGTATTAGTTTTGACATTTCAGATACATTTGACGTTTAGTACGTATGGTTGCCGATGCCGGAGCGGATTTTGCGGCAATTAAAAGACTTGGCGGTTGAAAATCCGCCTCTGTTGCCGAAGGATACATTGAGAACTCGATAGGAAATAAAATAGAAACTGCCACAAAGATATTGAGCGAAGCGTTTTCTAATGTAAATATTAATATTAATAAATTCACGGAGTAATTTAACCTTTAGTTTTGACATTTCAGATACATTTGACGTTTAGTACGTATGGTTGCCTATATAAAATCATTGCGAAAACGGGTCTATTAATGCATGATTTTTTAGACAAAATCATGCATTAATGAGTCGCTATATACACGATTGACGGAAAATACATTTTTAGTGTAATTTCCTTATTGATATTCATGGTATAATATAATCGAATACTAACTCGACGACTTTAAGAATTATCAAATACTTTTGTTTACACACTCAACGGGTTGCTTTGTAGAAACACCACTCGCCTTCGGCTCGTGTTGTTTCAAAGCAACCCGTTTCGTGAGAAAGCAAAAGTATTTTTGATAATTCACAGTCATCTCGTGGTATTATTACTGATAATTGCCACCGTATTTGATAAGCTCGTTGGTTATACTGTCGTCGTTTGGTGTTTTTCTGTTTAATTTCACTTAATCAATGCATGTTCATTGTACCCATATTTTTGTTTTTGTACAATATTGACAAAGAATAACATTACTAGTTGTTATACTTAATTAACATATTTTGTTAATTACAGTTACCTATAACCACAGAGTACGTAATTTATTACATACTCTGTGCTATAAATTTGTCAGTCTAGTAATAGATAGAGGATATCCCATAATTTTTTTTAAATTTATTTATTTATTTATTTATTCACTTTAAACAGGCACAGGCCTAATTACATAAAGTGCAAATTTAATTAATCAATATAATAATTTCGAACTAAGCAAAAGAGAAAGTAAAGAAAAACGAGAAAAAAGGGAAAGAAAAAAAAACTATCCAGTGGACGAAGTCTTCAACAGCTCACTAATTTTTTATAATCATGGTGAATAATAATAATACGTATTTATTATAGTACGGAATTTACCGAATGTATAAGAAAAGTCAATATCTAAAAGCAAAGAGACTTGATTTGCTAATTTAAGCATATCCGTAATCGGAGTTCTAGTGTAATACGAGGTAACGAAAAATAAATTACTGAAACGCACAGGCCTATTAGGTACTTTTAAAGTCAATAGCAAGACCAACCTTTCATCATTTATGTGATTATTCCAAATTTCATAGCATAGCTTTAGAGATGTAGTGAAACCCCTGCTTTCCAAGCTTGGCAGTTCAAACTCTTTTCGCATATATGCAGATCTAATGATATTATAGTCAGGATATGTTTTGTACTTCATAAAATATAGATTTCGTAGCAATTTGTTTTGTACCTTTTTCACAGGAATTAAGTGTGACTGAGGTTGGGACCGCCAAACTATAGAAGCATATTCAAGTTTAGGACGGACTAGTGAACAATATAAGGTTTTTAGCGTTCTCCAATTTTTAAATACTTTACATTGTCTTATCACAAACCCCAAAGTATGAAGCTCTTCCGAAACTACATGATCAATATGAAGTTTATAATTTAGTTTACAATCATATGTAATACCCATGTCTTTAATAGATTCAACGCGCTTTAAAATTTTATTATTCATTTTGTAGTCAAATACGACTGGTAACTGCTTACGAGTAAATGTAATTATGCAACATTTAGAGATATTAAAATTCAATTTATTTTTAATACTTCATTTATGTATGTTATTAATATCATTTTGTATTTTTAAGCAATCTTCAACTGTTTCAATATTAAGATAAAATTTAGCATCATCGGCGAATAACAAACATTTCATATGAGTCAATACATCGGGCAAATCATTTATAAAAATCTAAAATAAAAGCGGTCTCAAATTTGAACCTTGGGGCACACCAGAATTAGCCTCAAACTTGCCCGATGTATTACCATCGTATTTGACAACAAACTTCCTATTTTGTAAATAAGATGAAAAAAGTTTTAACGTGGAATCCGATAACCCTAAACCATGCAACTTGCCGATCAAAACGTCGTGATCCACTTTATCGAAAGCCTTTTGAAAATCCGTATATAGCACGTCAGCCTGATGTTTATCATCTAGGATCTGCACTATATCGTGATTAAATAGCAGAGAATTGGTGACCACAGACTTTTTAGGTACAAACCCATGTTGGTTTTCATTGATAAATTTTTGAAAATAGTGAAACAGTCTTTTATACAATATTTGTTCAAAAATTTTAGCTGGAGCACAAATTACTGAAATAGGTCTGTAATTTTCTATACTACATTTGCTACCTGCTTTAAATAAGGGTGTTACCAATGCTTCCTTCCATACTTCCGGATAACTGTTAGTTTTTACTGCCAAATTATAAATAAATAAAAGAGGATTTTGTAACCAGTCTGCACAGCCCTTGAAGAGGTACGGGGGTAACTTATGTATCCCTGCAGCTTTCTTAGGTTTCATTTTCTTGATAGATTCCCGAAAGTCTTCAATAGTAATACTACCAATATTTAAACAATCATTTGTTATGTTAGAAACAGTAAAATTCAAGTTATAGGACGAAATACAATTAGAATATATAGAATGAAAATAATTTGCAAAACTTTCAGCAACTTGGGTATCAGGTATATTATGTCCGTTATGTTGCATTACAGATTTTAGCCTAGATTCCTTTCGTATGCTGCTGACATAAGACCAAAAGTGTGCAACATTGCTCTGTGAACTTTGTTCAACTTCACTAATGTAGACATTATGATCTCTTTTTATTAAGAATTTAAGCTGCTTTCTGGTTTCAATGTAATCACTATTATGATGCCCAGAAAGGAATCTCCTGCTTTCTTAATCTATTTTTATTGTTTAAGCACTGCTTTGTTTCTTTACTAAACCAACATGGGTATTTTCTGACCATCCTTGTTTTTGGTACAGTGCTAGCTATAACATCGTACAAATTGGCATAGAAAATCGCAACTGCTAAATTCACATCTGATTCCAAATATAAATTTGACCAATCTATATTAGAAATCCTTCGAGTGAGAAGCAGGAAATCACATTTTTTGAAATTGTAAAATTCAATTACTTCCTTACCAACAGAATTAGTGCAATTTTGCTGTAAACTTATAGTAATCGTTAAAGCAGGATGATATATATCTTCAGCAACAAAAGGCAGTACTTCTTTTGCTACTGAACAATAATGTAGTTCTTCCAAACAAATTACCAAATCTAAAGTTTTGCCAAATGGATTTTTAATATTGTTAAATAATTTAAGATTATTAAAATTTATAAAATTATGTAGTTGTTTGCCGTGAATGGATAGTTTGTCCACAAGAATTTCAGTGCTAGTAATCTCAGGAAGATTAAAGTCACCAATTATCAATATGTTTCTGCAATGCACATCTTGTTGAATACTGCTTTCGATAAAGTTAAATAGATCAATGTATCGGTCAACAGGCGCACCAGGTGGTATGTATATTGCCACTAAAATTATTACATTATTTCTTATTCTTATATTTAATGAAACTGCCTCAAAATATGAACTATATGTACTAAATTTTAGAATTTTATGTTTACGATTGATACATACCATCACTCCTCCGGCTCTACCCTTATTGGAGAACTCCCTAGACCTATCCGCTCGCACAACATTGTAGATTTCGGTATCCGTAACCTCAGCATCAAATATAAATTCATTGAGACCAGATTCTGTGACGCTTATGATGTCATAAACGTTATCCATTGTACTGTTATAGAATTGTTGTAGCTTCGTCCGCAACCCTCTGCAATTTTGATAGTAAAGTAACATTTTACATGAAATAAATATTAATTATATTATATAAACAAGTAACAATTAAACAATTACAAATTACAGTTACAAAAACGCGTAACTTAAACTCCTACATCGCTGTCTCATTACATTTACATGATCGCTATCCACCATACACATTTTAATCCAAGGCTGAGGCCGCTGCGGTGATTTCTTTTAACTGCTCCGGGTTATCGATTATTTGCACCTTTCCACCATACTTTGCAAAAATATTACCATCGTACGACCATACGTTTCTAAACGATAGTTTTTCAGGAGCTAGTTTAATTAAATTTAGTCGCCCTTTTGTTAGGTCTTCCTTAATTGAGATTTTAGTACTTTTGAGCAGTTTTTTATTTTTAAAAACTATGCTACGCCACTTATATGTAACAAATTTTACAATGATTGGTCTGGGACGGCCTTCTCTGTTACTTCCAGTACGATGAATCCTGTCTATGGCATCTCTACTTAATTGAAAGTTCATTTTTGCGTGCACTATTTTCAAAAACGTTTCTTCGACATTTTCACCTTCGACCTCTTTGACACCAAACACTCGTAGATTATTTCTCCTCGAGTACTGCTCCGACTTATCACTAATTTTTTCTAGTTTCTGGATTTTTCCATTCAACATCGAAATTTCATTTTTCGTATCACTCACTTTATCTTCTAAGATAGATATCTTGGCTTCTTGTTGCTTAGGTTCCGCACTTACTCGTTCCATTACAGTTTTGGTTATTACATCAATCAAATTCTGCATCCATTCTTCTTTAACAATGTTGGTTACCACATCTTGAACAGATTTTTCCATATCCTTAGTTGATCGGGTCACCGACATTTTTAAATAGCGAAAAATACTTCACAATATCGAATCACACAGCGAGGCAAGAACACGTCTGTTTAGCTCAAGCTCTGCATTACAATTTCATTCATTACATTCATATTTATTATTATATACTAGCAGTCCAGTGAGACAAATGTCTCATTTAACGCGCCTTCAAACCTCGATCGGTTAGGCAACCACCCAGACCTGGAAGGTGTCAAAGTGGTTGCCTAACCGTTCGAGGATTTAAGGCGCAGAGGGTCGCAGCTACGTTTGGCGGCCGAACCAGTTTTTATTTAATACGCGTTCTATTTGAAAAACGGTCTTTTTGTGATTTCTCGAAAACCGGAAGTATCACGTGACTGAAATTCGGTTCCTGACCTGACATGACCATTCCAAACATATAACTTTCATAACTTTTTTCTCTATCTCTTACGGTTTGGCTGCTGAAACAGCGTCCCGGACAAAACAGCGTCCCGGACAAAACAGCGTCCCAGACAGACACGTCTATTAGATAAAGGATATTCACAAATCAAGTAACCCTAGAGCAAACAGTTATGCGTTGTTTTATTGTTTATTCCAGTTGGCGTTTGTCAAAACCAAAAATATAGTACATTTTTTTTCTATAATAATTTTCAAGGTCAACTTTCTAGGGGATAAGTTGCATTCCTGCAGGGTCCCTAGTGTTAATAATGTTGGTACATAGATCTTTAGTTCTTTTCTTCCACTAAAAAAATCATTGTCATTTTGACAGATATGACATAATTTAATATCGCTTGCTTCATTTTTGCATTTAAAATATTTCTTGGTTTTCTTTTTTTATGTATCCGATTTTATTGATGATGATGATAGCATGTTAAAAAAGAAATTTGTCAAGAGTTTAAATTAAGAAACTTTGACATTTGAAATTGACACATAACCATAATTTTGAAAAAGTTCTACCAACACGAGGTATACAAATTTCCTAGCGTTTTAATCACATATCTATAGTATTCCAACCAGAAATTGGAAAGCTATTTAAAATCAGGCCAGCATTGTAAACAGTAAGTCACTTCGTAATTTAATTCATAAAATTACTGTTTGATTGTCATTCAGTGACACTTCGATAATAACCTTCAAATTTGACAGATGCATTGGGAAGTTTGGAAGATATATAGTCTGTTTTTTTGCTTTATGATTCAGAGCAGGCCTTGCATTTATATTATTTTAGCAGTGTACAACAGTTTAGTTACAAATTATACCTAACGTCAAAATCAAGGTCCTCGAGATTGTCACGTTGACACTTCAATAACGTTTAATAAAATGCCACGAAAAAGCAGTTTTAATAGTAAAACTAAAGTGGCTATAAAACGCTGTTATACTAATATAAAAGATATCAATGGCAAATTAAGTAAAATAGCCATCATTGGAAGAGTTGATCAAATCTTTGATGTAAGTATTAATAATTAAATCATTATAAAATTTCTTACAATTTGTTATTATGCTGCATTTTGAATGCAATTCTGTTTAGTATTCTAAATGAAGCAAAAGCACAACCCCAGCAACAACCTAATGACAATATGAAAAAAGAAAAATAATTTTTAACTTGGGAGGACTATAGTTTCAGGGAGGATATTAAGAAACTTTGGATTTTTTACTTTGGATAATTTATTGCGATGTGCAAGAGAGGAACTAAATTATATCAGAACTCGTTCAAAATTATACTACACATTAAAAATATAGGATATAAATACAAAATTGTGAATGGAAGAAAATTGGTTTGTGAGAAGATCATTTAATTTCGGCGAAGATTACTTCTTTAAAGAAATATTTACAATTTCGAAATTCTAGTAAAAAATGTATGTTCCGATTTTTGGATGAAACTGAATATTTCGCAATGGAACCAGTCTGCAGAGGTAGACCACGACACAGACTTGAAAAGTAATCCATCTAAAGTTAAGGCGGAAAGAAAGAGATATACTATTTTGCATGCAGGATGCACATCAGGAGTTTTACCAGGGTGTGACACTGTTTGTCACGGACAATGGTACTATCATAAGTGTATGAACGGTGGCATTTTTTGGCAATGTTGAAAAAACAGTTAATCCCTCTTATACGTTTAGCATAAATAATAACTTCTACAACACAGATTTGCAAACAAAAGTCATCAGCAAGTTTTTAATAATATATTTTCACTTTAGAACATATCGAAATTGTATGGCGTTTCTGTACAGTTAGATAACAACCATGTTTAAATAAAATTTCTTAAAAAAAGCAATACCTTATTTAATGTCAGTGGTTCAGTAATAATTGTAGCTTTCATTATGTAGAATAATGCTTATAAGATAACACATTGACAGTTGTAATAAGTTTTTGACATTACTAGTGTTTTTTTCTTTGTACCCAACTACCTACACTGTTACAAAAATGCAAAAGCAAAGCCTGCTCTGAATCATAAAGCAAAAAAACAGACTATATACGTTTTTCAAAATTTTCTATGCTACTATACGGTTTTAAAAACTCAACTAGTACCTACTTAAATCATGCACAATGTTACAATGCCTTAACAAAACAGTTACATGTACAATTTGCAGATGAACTGTCATTACTTGAAAGCTGATTGGCATTAGAATATTATTTACTGATTGTATGAAACCAACTTAGACATGACTTACACTTTTCATGGTGTACTGGATTTTAAATAACTTTCAATTTTTGGTTGGAATACTATACCAACATTGTAACACTTTGACAGTTATTATAGAAAAAAACGTACTTTAGTAATTGTTGTGGGTAATGAATCATGGGGAAAGGAAGTCATGAATGTTTGCGTAAAGAAATCATCATATTTTATCGTAATGAAGATGGTGAAGACAAATATTCTTGTTGGAAATACTTTCAAAGAGTTGAATTGCCCTGACTACTACCATAGGAATATTTGACAGGTATTTAGGAACAGAACAGAAACAAACAGAATGTCCTCATTCTACTGCTACTGTAAAGAGAATTCGTAACATTAGGAAGTTGTTTGAAAATTCGGACAAGTATTCAGTTCGTTCTGCGACAGAAAGGTTTGGAATTCCTAAAACTACTGTGGGTAGAATTAAGAAAGACATTATAGATAAGTATATGCTCACGAAGAAAAATATCTGCACCAAAATAGATGGAATAGCAGTTATCGAAAGTTGAAAGTGGATCTAAGTTTTTGGTAAGAAAACTGATGTTAAAAAGTGGAAAAATTGTAATAATGGATGACGAGTCTTATTTTGTGAATGATACAGTTCAAGTGCCGGGATTAAAGTTTTATCATTGTTCAATTAAAACAGCCTGTAAACAAGAAATTAAAGTTACGAGGAAGGAAAAATTTCCAAAAAAGTGTTTAGTGTGGCAGGTTCTAAGCAGTGAAGATAGACGTTCAGATTCATGCATGCGCATTGGAACTATAAACGATAGGATTTATTTAGAAGAGTGCTTCAAAGCACGGTTGATTCCATTTATAAAAAGGTATTATAAAACAGAGGATAGGTATCATATTCTGGCCAGACAAAGCCACATGCTATTATACCTCATCAGTCATGAAAACTTTAAAATCAGAAGCTATTTATGTAGTACCTAAAGAGAGAAATCCTTCCAATGTCCCAGCTACACGAGGAATCGAAAAGTACTGGACACTGGTGAAGCAGCAGTATGGAAGGCGTAAACAAAAAGCAAAGAATCTGAATTCTTTCAAATGAATTTATAAGAGTAATTCCCAAAAGGTGCTCGATTCCTGTGTAAAATCACTAATTATAGGTTTTTAAAAAAATTTAAAACGAAGAGCTAAAGAAGGGCAATATACTGGGTGATTCTTGATTTATACGCATAATTGCGAGGAATGATTGTGATGTGTAGCGATGGGTAATTAAAAATAAGTGTAGTAAAAGTATATTATTAACAGAGATAACGAATTATTTATGTATCTTAAACTGGAGAATCACAACAATTGTTTGAAGTGATTTCCTTCGTTTTTGGTGAACACCTGAGCGTGTCATATCCATGCTGCACCACAAGTACGTACTGAACAACACATAGAAATATTTCTCGACCCGGATGATATCTTTGAGGAAACCTTTGTGCATAAAGCCGAGCTGCAGCTACTGAATTTTAGTGTACTTTCCTTATACGTTAATATCATGTCCAGGAGTTCTGCGTTGGTGAAGTTAGGTGACATAATTTTTCTTTTACGGATAAAAGAAGCTCCAATTTGACAACTAGTGACGGAGATTCACAGATACAATTCAAGGTAAAATCGAAAATTTAAATTTTACCAGTTCACCACTCTCAACATAATTAATTCGTTATCTCTGTTAATAAAAAATTTTTACTATACTTTTTTTTAATTGCCCATCACTACACATCACGAACTATCAGTCCTCGCAATTATGCATATAAGTCAAGAATCACCCTGTATAATTAAATGTTGTAAATAAACTGCTGGACCGAATTATCGCATCACAAAAAAATATTCTGAAAACAAAATTTTTCATATTATTATAAGTGTCTGAGCTTTGCAATAGTAAAAAAGACTATTATGAAGGGACATTTATTGCGGCCAACTACACTTTGCAAAACAAATCGATGCAACTGCATCTGTTCTGCAAAGACTAGAGACCTATAAGAACATTTTTTTGTGATGCAATAATTTTGTTCATCAGTTTAGTTTATTAAGTGAATATAATTTTTACAAAAATATAATAAAACCTGTGTTATTTATTAATTTTCTTTTAAAATAAATCTGACGAAAAATTATGGGACATCCTATAACTCAACCATTTATACTGCTCTTTAGAAAAATTATTTTTTGCACTACTAGTCTCAGAACGGATCGTTATTGGCCTATTTTTAGGTCGTGAAGTTGATTTTCTCCACCAAGGGAGAGAAAGTAAAATAAACAATTTTCACCGTGGTAACTAATAAATTGCTAAGTTACCAAATATGACTATTTTAATTTTGACGTTTTAAAGAGCTGTATTGTCAGGTTGACAGTTAAAATATTTTCGAAATTTGTTGGGAATTTAGGTATTAAGCTGTTTGGTAGTGCAAAAAATAGTATATACACCACGGTAGCGAATCGTCTTATAACCTTCGCGCTTTAGATACTTCGCGCTGCGCGCTCAGTATCTAATTTGCGCTCAGGTAATAATACTGCGATTCGCTACCTTGATGTATAATATACTATTTTGCACTACTAGTCTCAGAACGCATCCTTATTGGCCTATGTTTAGGTCGTGAAGTTGATTTTCTCCACTAAGGGAGAGAAAGTAAAATAAACAATTTTCACCGTGGTAAGTAATGAATTGCTAAGTTACCAAGTATGACTATTTGAATTTTGACGTTTTAAAGAGCAGTATTGTCAGGTTGACAGTTAAAATATTTTCGAAATTTGTTTGGAATTTAGGTATTAAGCTGTTTGGTAGTGCAAAAAATAGTATATACACCACGGTAGCGAATCGTCTTATAACCTTCGCGCTTTAGATACTTCGAGCTGCGCGCTCAGTATCTAATATGCGCTCAGGTTATAATACTGCTCTTCGCTACCTTGATGTATAATATACTATTTATGTCCTACCAGTACATTAATTAAAATTAATGACTCTATTTTAAGGTATCTTAGATACAAAATAACGCTCCAGGGCAATTATTTTCTTCATAAGAACACTAGGGTTATTATGAAAAATTAACAGTATTTGTTTCCATGGATACAACCTTTATTTCAAAAATTATGCACCACTGTCACAATGAAAATTAATGACAGCTCATCTAATGTCACAAATCTAACTTAGATCAGCTAACTAGATCAATCTTAAATACCATAGCATAGTAATTATATGAATTGAATATGAATATGAATTAGGTAAGAAAATTGGTAGAACATAAAACCTTGAAGGCACCACAGGCATTATGAGCTAAGAGCCCGCGATTGTTGTACACACCTCGGGCCAAAGGCCCTCGGTTAGTACACTAACAATCTTGGGCTCTTATTTTACTCATAATGCCTCTTGGTACCTTAATAACTATAAATTAAATTAAATATCTTAAAAAAAGAATAGATCTGTATGGCACTAGTGAATAAAGAGACATTTCATCCATAAGGTGAAAATCTTGTTATACATATGGCACACTTACGTTCTATGTTCAGAAGTAATACTATAAGTACTTCGATATTATCGGGTTATATGTCGATAACTTGTTGCACAGTAATAAAAGAGTCAGTTTGACAGGTTAAATAGTCCGACCGCGTCAGCGGGAGGATTATTCTGTCAAACTGACACGATTTGTTATTGTGCAGGAAGTTTGAGACGTATAACCTGTTCGAAGTACGCATTGTATTCGATTTGATTATTTTGTGAGTAAATTGTAATATTAGGAACAAATAAATATTTTATTGGCAGCTCGATTTGTTTGAATTAACCTAGCTGAAAGTCATCTAGATGAAAATAACATTAAGTTGACAAAAATTATGTATTGCGTTGCCTAGTGAAGTTACTATAGTATAATCGATTTTGTATAATCGAAATTATACAAGATAACTTAACTAAATCCAGCCTTTTGATTGGTTGAAATCTCTACGAATAAAATAATCCCTATAATTTTAGATAACCGGTGATTTTGACGCCTGCAATACAGGCAACTTAGTGCTGTTCTGTATACAGTGTTGCCTATAACAAAGGCGATTGAAGAATCATCCAGTGTTTACATTGTATGTATAAAGTGTAATATACCTATGCAGTTTGCAGAATGGTGCTTAAAGCAACATCGAAGTAAAATTTTTGAAAAAATAATCTATGTAAAGAACTATTACATAACATATTTTCAAGTTGGTGTAATGCATTTTAGTCATGTGTTACGTATTAATTACATGCTTGCATAAACGCATTATCTGTCGACACATGTGAGAACGCTGATAATGAGTTTATCTTGTCTTACGGATGTCCCACGTAATTGTTATCACTAGTTTAGTTGCATCGCAGACTTCGTGCTTAGAACATTGTACTTTTTTGCTTTGTAACCCGTAAGGTAATAAATTGAATAAAAAAGATTTTTTTTATTATCTTTCGTCAATCAATAAACATCTCTGGCGCAGTCGTACGGATGGTAGAAAATTACCCCAAATTCGCGTAATTTTGTGTGTTAACACTTCGTCTACCATCGAACAAAATCCAACCCGGTTCCAAGTGAAGACTGGACATCGCTTCCAAGTGGACCAGCCCAGCCGAAGACAAGCATCGCCGAAGCTGAGCAGCACAACCCCGCAACGCAGAGGACAAAAATCGCCAAAGCCGAGCCACACAACCCCGCGACGCAGAGGACAAAAATCGCCGAAGCCGAGCAATACAGCACCGCGACGCAGAGGACAAGAATCGCCGAAGCGGAGCATCCAAACAGCAATATGAAAATTTGCCTGCTACTAATGTAAGTCGCTAATCAATTTGCAGCAAGAAGATAAAATTTTAGAATTAAGTTTTGCCATTTAAAACAAAGTGAAATAAAATTTAAACTACTGCTAAACCTTAATAATAATATAGTTTTAGCTCTGATTTTGGCAAGTGCTACCTTGCGATCTTAAAATTCTCAGGAGAATTTAGATCTAAAGATACTCTTGCGAAAACTAAGGAGAACGCTTAATATTTTAAAACAATATTCCCGTTTCACATAAGCGAGACTACAGGTGTCCGTTGACTTAATTTATGCCTGTATACTCTTGTGAAACAATAAATTAATTAATAAATGCGCTAAATAAAAATCCATGTCTGAATTTGAGGAAACCTTGGCCAATCAACTAGCCAACCTTGCTATAAATCCATTTGCAATTCCTAACACATCCACGCAACCAAACCTGCCGATACAACAAACAGCTGCTGTACAAGATAATATACTCGAACGACAAAACACAAGAAGAATGGCAGTACCAGCTTTCCATTTCGAATATTTAAAGACCATTCCCGAGTTTGGAGGAGATCCCACTCAACTTGCAAGATTTTTCAAAGCAGCCGATCTCATCTACAATCAATTTTCAACTGCCAACAATGAAGACTACATCAATCATCTTCTGTTATCCGGCATCGAAAGCAAACTAACCGGACAAGCCGTATTAGTAACTGCAGGATATACCATCGGAAGTTATAAAGAACTCAAAGAAATTTTAAAAAACAATTTTGGCGACCGAAGATCCGAAGACAGCCTTCTTCAAGATTTACTACACCTCAGACAAGGAAATCACGAAAACCCAATCGACTTTTACAACTCGTGCATAAGAATGAGAGCCGCCCTATTTTCACATTTAAGTACCAACACAACAGACGGAGCTACAATTAAGGTTAAAGGAGACTTGTACACCAATTTAACTTTAAAGACTTTTCTAAGTGGATTAAGAAACCCCCTTGGATCATTCATACGGAGTCAACGACCAACCACTATGGAAAATGCCCTCAAATATATTAATGAAGAACAAAACGTATGGCATTTGCAATCAGGAAATCAAAGCATTGCAAAACCCCATCAGAAACCAAATGTGACACAGAAGTCAAATCAGCCGAATCAGCAAAATTATTACTTCCATCGTCAACCAATGCCAATGTTT